>CAJFCO010000171.1:854405-872734 GCA_904066015.1 Synergus gifuensis | reverse complement strand
GAGAGAGAGAGAGAGAGAGAGAGAGAGAGAGAGAGAGAGAGAGACTAAATCTTTATTAGAAATAACTGTTTATTCCAAGGGGAATTTAATTTTCGGTGAATTCATCACTCTGTGGCAGACACTATTGTGCTCTTAATGAATTGATGATAATTATAACCCGAACTCAAGAACTCCCATGAATCAAAAGGTACCGGTAACCGATCTTTTCTTTGATGCATTATTAATTTGTATTTGCCTGTTATATATACGACAACGAATAAATTTTCTACTCTGTTATTAAAAATTCTTGAGGAAATTAATAATTTCTAAGCAGACTATACTACATATTTCATCTATCAAAAGCGATGAACTTACGAAAATCTTAATTGAAAGATTTAAACAAAATACAGAAACTTAAAAACATATGTCAAAATCAAGCAATTTCTCTTAACTAATAGGTTAATAGACTAAGAATAGAAATTAATAAATATACATATATTTCTGGGTTTGAGGGATACTATTTTGACTTACAGAAGCGAAGTTATTTAAATCTTCTTTTGTCCCCTTTCATCGTCTAATAACCAAGTCGTAAGGTCGTATCCGCGCCCACTAAACGGTCACATTAAAAATTCTAATAGGCTGCGGCAGTATACACCCTGGTTCTCACCTGGTTTAACATAACAACGACACCGAAGCCGCCATTACTCAAAACTGGCACCGCTCTCGAAAATCCCGACATGGAAGAACCTCTCTTTTGGATATTCCCTATATACATATAAAAATACATATATGTATAATAATAATATGTATATAGAATGCTCAATGCCATGTGAGGTCGCCGCCTTAAGGCTACTTTGACATCGACTGATGTCCGAATATCAGTCATCAAGATTTATAGGGACTTAGACTAATTGCCGCTTTTAATAGAAATTTTGAAGGCTGCTCGCCTTTTTTTATAAACGCACTTCTTCGAATCCTAGAAACCCAAATGTCGTTTATCTACCACTTAGGAAAGTGAAAAAAAAATAGATTTCTTGGACCAAAAAAGTAAAAAGATTAAGAATTTTTTACTCAAATTTTCTTGATTGATTGTATAATTTATGCTCTTTGATTAAAAATGATGGAGCTCGTTATTGTATATCTGCTATATGTATAGTTTTTCAGATGGGAATAATCGAGGGAATAATTATACTACTGTAAAATTTCAATTAATTTTTCTGAAAATTTTAGACGAAAATCATATTTCTAAATTGGATAAGAATTGGGATTATATGTTAAACTGATATTTAAAAAATAACTATGACTACTATATCTTTGAATATATTATTATATTTATAATAGATCGCGAATGTTTCAAAATATTTCCGAAGCAGGAGTTAATTATATAAAACCTTCACGCTTGAAGGTCCTTTGTGTGGTTTCTACTTATACTCAGAAAAAAATAAATTAAAAGAAAGGAGCGAAGCTGTCGGGTTACGTCGATTTATTTTGTATTAAAATTAGATATTCCGTAATTTTCGGCAAAGCCCGCCGTCGAAGCCGCGTGCCGAAGAACTACTGGGACCCTCATTAGACTTTTAAATGCTCCAAATATCTTCCTGATTGCCTTATTGAACCGAATGAATACGTCCTTTGCATAACTTTGGATCTGGACTATATTCATTGGTCAAAGAAGAAGAAAACAGCGTAGAAGAATAAGAAGTTTTGAAATGCTGCTGGAAGCCTAGGAAATTATGCGGAATCTTCTATTTGGAGCGACCTTTTTTTCAGTCATAGATTAAGTTTCAATTTTTAAAATAAATATTATTCTCGAACCACGAACCCACATTTAGGGCTAAAAAATAAGATCCCGAAAATAAGGAACAAGTGCAGGAAACAAAAAAAAAACGACAAAACTTCATAATCTTCTAAAAGCGAGATAGAAGAACCTAAATATTGACTTAATGGGATTTCGACGAGGTCTTGAGAAAAATTGTCTGATGGTAGTAATTTTCATGGAGGTTGTAAATCAGCTTCAAAACAAGAAATCCATCATTATTGTTGAGTAAGAGCAAATAATGAGACCTTGAATTCTACCGGTAGCTCCGCATTTTGGCCATATTGGAACACCACGGGCACTAGCAACCCCCCTGGGAGCGTGATAATCTGTGCTAGCTGATCCGTATCGAAACTGGAAGCTTGACAATGATCAGTACTGCTGAGGCACCCCGGGCACCAGTCGTCACTCTGGACCTGGACCAGCTCAATATTTTTGTAACCAGGCCCCGGAGGTCTCATTGTCACTCGTGTAACACTCTAACATCTCAGAATTTTGCCTACGGGGTTCCAAGATCTCAGTCTGAACATGAAGTTCTTTAAAAGTCTAGACAAAGTACTACTATAGATATATAGAATCTTGTCTACAATACTGGTCAAAAGTTGAAGAGACAATTAGTTTGAATTTCAGATATAAAAATAAAAATTTACACAAAAATAGTAGAATAATTCAGTGTCCCAGGTTTTTCTCATTCTTTCATTTTTTTAGTTAAAGTTCATGGATTATAATCGAATATTTAAAATGAACTGGTATAAATTATATAAAAGTTGATTAAACCACAAAATCAAAATCTGCAGGGGCGATTTGTTCGTTTTGTTGAAAGTTACTGTGACTTTTACGAAACTTAATAAAAAAAAAAAGTGGAAGTTAGAAAAACTTTTGACCGTTAGTGTGAATTCTGAATTTCCAGAAGTCCAGGAGGACCTCCCATGGTTCTTCTACCATTTGCCTCCAAGTTTCGACCACGTTCTTCTCGCTACCGTGCGCCAGGAAGATTTACAACTGCGCCCAAAGAACCTCATAGGACCCCCATAAAATTTATAAGTCCCATCATACTCCCATTATGATTTTGCTCTTGTACAGTGCGAGCCCTTGTAAATAATCGAAAGGTTGGAACACTATGTCGTAACAAGGTTTTCCACCCGAAGGCATCCTCGACTTTTGAAAATTTTGAGTCCAGTACCTTTGCTCAAGTATTTAGCGAGGTATACATATAGTAGTGAGGATACTGAAGCGAGGTCGAACATTTGTCTCGAAGTCGCTTTTCCTCAGCTGAAGACATCATCGACCTGGAATTGTCTCGCAGTTGGTTTACAATTTTACACTTTAGAGAGTTAGGTAGGTTCCTATTGTGAAGAAAATTGCTCGTTTGGATCTTCGAAGACTGTTTCCTGTTCTTTACTTTGAGGCCTTTAAATCTTAGTTGAGAGGAGTCGTAATTTACTGGTAATTGGTCATGAATGATAAAAATTCTATTATAAGATTTAAACACCAGTTTTAAGCTTATCGGGAAAATATTTGATCCTTATGACTTGGATATTGTCGAGGATATATTGTGATCGAAATGCCCTTGTGGGATCCACATCAAATAGTTTAGAAATCTTGATATATTTTCTAATCGAGTTAAAATTCTTTAGCATACTTATTAAAAATGAAGAATGATCATTTATACATAACTGATGTTAAATCTTTGAAATTTAGGATTACTACTGCATCTTCAAATATACTTCTATCCATCTTTCTTTCAAAAATTCGCATTAAAAAATTATTTGAAGAACTAAAACATACTTTATGCAAAAAGCAAAAATCCGGACAAAGTCAGAAACACAGTATAGGACACAAGTCGTATAGCTAATAAGGAAGATATATATGCCCCGATAAATCTGGACAGATGATAGTCAACATGGATTGGCTAACATCATTGGCTACCACTGGCAAGACAAGATTACTATTTTTGTCTGACAGTCACGAGAAAATACCGATCTTGTTTTTTTCTTGTTAAATCTCACTTGAATGCATCACTATCTCTAATTTCTTTTCAATTTTTGAATTATGCACGGCATACGAACTCACTAAATCCATCACATATGCACTTCGTGCTCTACTCGACCATAAAAATAAAAATTGCCTACACTTATAGTTATATCACATTGGTATCAGAACAGGCACACGTTCCGAAGGCGGATCCGTGGGCAGAGACGCCCATTATGAAGCTCTTGGTTACCAACCACGTGGTAGGGCGTAGCCAATGATGGGTCCCCTCATACACTGTTCAGTCCCAACAATCAGCCCCCTTGTGTCCCCAGTCGTAACCCCTGGTCTTACCAACAGAGACACAAGAAGAAGAAGAACCAGACGTCCTCACTGACACGTTATTGCCGCGGAACTCTTCGCAACGAAAGCCACGCGAGCTTTCGTTTTCTTGTTTTTATTTATTTTTTTTCAAAATACCACCGTCAACGTCACCAAGACGTCCACCTGATTCAGTAGTCGACCACGAGAAACTTGACTCCAAGTCATCTCCTACCTAGGTTCAAAGTCTCCCCCCCCCCTCTAAGCCCCCACCCTTTGTTTTTACTTTTTTTGCGAGGGCTTTTCATATATATTTTTTTTTGAGTACCAAGTGTTCGTGCAAGTGTAGTTTTCCATGATTATATATTGTTGAAAATTCTGCATTGGCTTTGTTTTATGGATTTTTGAGAGTGAGTGTGAGTTTAATTAACTCTGCAATTGGATTAAAACGAGGATTAAAAGGAAGATGGACGTTACTAGCGGCATGAGACCTATTTTTGGCGGATACCCTTTTCAAGGTCGGTTTAACAAGTATTATTATTTGTTATTTTATACTATGAGCTTCTTTATGAATTATTTTTAAGCTGTCCCGAAACTCATTTCGTTCAAATTCTTGCTACATAAAACAAAAGAAGAAAAAAGTGAATTAAATATGTTTCCTGTATAAATTCAAATCATGCAGCAATCAATGTCTAGATATTTAAAAGAGCAGTGATGAAACTGCACTGAAATTCCAGTGAAATTCTACAAATTCCAATTAAAAGAGAGAACGGAAAAGAAATTTTTGCGAAAAGATATAACGTCTGGAGAAAATAATATTGAAATGAATTTTTCGATGAAATTAAAAATCTATTATGTTCTTATAAATTTTTTAGATTAAAGATTTTGATTAACTGTCACCTATCATATAAATCACAGTAACTGTATTATAGTGACCTATGAATGGCTCCTATACATTATTCAACTGGATTTTGTGAACCGCGACCATCCTTTATTATTAGACCGTCAATTAAACCTATCGACTACTGCCATTAAGGCAGTCCCAATCGATTATACGCTTGCTATTTGATAAATTAAGTCTCAACGAAGTGAACGAGCGTGAGTTAGCTATAAATTAGGCTGCATCGCATTTATAATAACATTTAATCGCCAACGTTTATATTATCTCTATACCATCAAACAATTACAAATTGCATATTATAAATGACAAATTTGTAATCACTGATTAATAATTATCAATTATTCAATTTTAAAATCTGTTACATTTTTCTTGTCAATCGCAATGTGAGACGCAAAAATATTATATCCATTAATTAATAATGTCTATCGCATGATAGTTTTTATATTCTCTTCTTATGGTGGAATATTTTCATGGCGTGTGATGGCTACGCTCAATTATATTTATGTATTAACATTTATTTATCTAGGAGATGAGTCGCACTAGGTGGAAGTCGTAAACGTAAATGCTTGAGCGACGATTCAAAAAACAGCAGCAGTGATTGAGCTTGAAATTAGCGCGGGGATCCCCGACTAAAAACGTGAAATCAGATAACAGGAGAGACCGCGGACTCTCGGCGCTGGAATCACCCGAAAAAAAGGCATAAGAGGCGTAAAATTGGTGGATTTATGCTCGCGGGTAGGCGTGTTATAGTCGTTTCCCGAACTAACGAGTATAAAGTCCAATCATTAGTCGAATTAGCCGCCCTTCGTACGTGGCACTGCTACCTGTATCATCGACCTGTATATATACATATACCCGCGTCGACATAATTACTGTATTTATGCATTATGTACGCCTTCGGTGGATATCCTTGCACCAGTCCCGAAAAAAGATTGTCATTACTGTAATCTCCCTTCAAAAAGTTGCATGAATTTAAAAAACAGTTCTTTAAATATAATTATAAATTCATTTTCTTTGATTACCTGCATTTTCTAAAGATTGATTCAGTTATTCTTTCTGGTACCAGTTTTGCCATAATTGAGATTTTACAGTTAATATTTTTACGCAGTATAATTTATTAAGAATAATGAAAAATTAATAAATTGAATAAACTGAATTAATTTTTTTTTTTCAGGTCAAGGTCGCATGAATCAACTCGGTGGGGTATTTATTAATGGACGACCACTTCCGAATCATATTCGCCGTCAAATTGTCGAAATGGCAGCAAATGGAGTCAGACCTTGCGTAATATCGAGACAACTTCGAGTTTCTCACGGATGTGTGTCAAAAATTTTGAACCGATATCAAGAAACGGGTTCGATTAAACCGGGAGTGATAGGCGGCAGTAAACCACGCGTCGCGACGCCGGAAGTCGAGGCGAGAATTGAGGAAATTAAGAGGGAAAATCCTGGAGTATTTTCCTGGGAAATTAGGGAAACACTGATGAAGGTAAGAGTATGTTCAATTTTCTTATACTTATTATATATAGTTCTTGTTATTAATGTTGGTTTTTAAAGATTTTATATATCAGGAAATAAATATTGAATGTAATATGAGCACATGTAACATGTAACAATGTTGCAAAACATCTCTGGTGAGAACTCTTGAGGAGTCAATCAATCCCAGCCAGACGCAGAGAGAGTTTAATTACCTCTGGAAAAGATATCTTTTACAGAAGACAATCAGTAAACTTCGTTACTTTCACTAACGCAAATAACTGTTATGGACGTCCCATGATTGCTTCATTAATTTTCCATGACAACTCTCAATCCTACAATCCCCCTTGGAGCATTAGCTAATATAGTAATGACTAATAATCTCTGCAACAAAGTAGTATATGCTCAACAAATTGATCTGCATTAGACTTTATTCGCAAATGATAATTGACCTCTTTCAAATGGAGAAATCTGGTTATAAAATTTTTCTACGTATTTTGATGGCAAATATAGAACCTATTTTCTATTGTATAGGACCCATTTCCAAAATTACTCGCAACATTTATATGCGAGTAACCATTTTTGAGCAATTTATACATCAGTGTTGCAATCGAGCATTTTAATTCTATATGCGAGTAATAATATATACGAGGCTTGAGGCATCGATTTTCTATAAGATATTGAGATATTCGATGGAGATCTTAGTAGCAGAAATTTAATGTTTCTTTTTAAACGTCACTCGCTTCCTTATGAAACAACCCTGCGGACGATTTGGTATATTCGTCCTGGCGCATTATATTTTCTATATCCGTGAGAGTACCGATGGCCAACGTTTGACCCCTTGATCGAATTGAACGTCTTGCATATAGGTACTTATATCTCACACTGCGATCACACTGAATGAAGCTTTTTAATATTGTGCATAAGGCGGTACGAGGTGAGTAGGGGTACGTGAGGACCCCGGGGCAACTCGTGTGTCCTCTAATACGATACCCGCCGCCTACACCCACACAATCTCTATAAATTTTTCAAAAATATAGCAAGAAATATACCCTTCTTTTCATTATATATATATATATATATATATGAAAAATCATGCAAATCAGTAAATGTGGGGGCCTCCACAGTGTTTTATCCTCGGTTTTATCCTCAGTTTTATCTCAACTAAAATTTAATCTTCATAATGCAATTGAATCAAAGGTTTAGCAATAAAATTTTGAATCTTTTCATCGTCCTTATTTTTGAGTATCTTGAGCAACACAAAAGTATATATACACTTTGAATAGATTTTTTCTGCACATTTAAAATTCAAAATCGAGTAGAGAATATCAGTAACGCAACGCCTGTTGGGCACGCGATTTTACTGCTTGCGCGCAATTCAAACCCAAGTTTCGATCGCTATCTTCGTCGGTGGATCGGCGATCGCGGATCTCTCAGAAACAATAACGATCCTGTGTCGGGGCAACCCGGTGGTGTGTCGGTAACGTGCGGTCGGGTCCGGGCGATGACAGGACAAGAGAGACGGAGAAAAGGGCCTAAGGCCCAGCAACGCCCCCTTCCAACATTAAATGCCGTATTAATGCCCGCCACGCTCGCTGCTTGCCTTACCTTATATACCTTATAGCTTATGCCTTATAGATAGCTTATTCCTCACTACAGCCTTTACTTTTCTTTATACCTACAGCTATACACCCATACCTATATGCCTGTATGTGTTTTTGAAATGTTTTTCTATTCACTCTTATACCCTTCTTCATTTACATAGCTTTCTCAACTCTTAATTCCCCCTCTCTCTCTCATTTTGGGGAATGCAATTTATCTCTTTATCAGAGATCGCCAAACGGACCCAACATTTCGAGCCAACTCGGGAGGAATGGGCCTGACCCGAGACCCGAACAAAGTTACGTCAATTTGTATTTTATCGCTCGCATCAATTATTGTTTTCAGCACGCACCCTTTCTACCTTTTGCGGCAATTTTCACTATAAATTTGCAAAATTTATCATCTGTGAAAACTGGATATAGGATATTAATAGTATTAGATATTAAAATCATATATACTCTCTAAATCTGAGTTAGTAAGAAGTTACTAATGAAGTAGTGCCGAATCGTTTACTAATACACTTTAGTAAGAATTTTTACTATCAATTAGTTAAAAACTACTAATTCACAGTAAAATAGTACTAATTCATTTAGTAAGGCTCACTAATTGATTTAGTTACCGTTACTAAATGAATTAGTATACTTTGTATGTGTATTAGTAAACTTTTTAAATATGTGTATTAGTAAACGAATCGGCACTATTTCATTAGTAACTTTTTACTACATAATTCAGATTTAGAGAGTATAAACATGAAACTTTCAAAAATATCATTTTATTCTGTTATGCGACATTTATTTCATGTTCAAAATCTCCTTTATAATATAAATAAAATTTTAGTGGGATGTTTTCCTATACAGAATAGAATTTTAATTTTTTTAACTCAAATCCTCATCCCCTCTGAACTTTTCCCTTCTTCTTTCCTCTCATTATTTCGCTTTGAAGTATTATATATCTCGCTCTTTCTCCTTGCCTCTCGAACCAGCAGCAACGATTACTTGAATCGATAAAGGCTTTGATCGAGCAGATAACTTCTGCTTTTGATTTCGAGTCATCTACCGCTTCGCGTGATTTCTCAACTCATAAGATTCGCTCATAAACGGTACACTTTCTTCTTATCTTTTTTCCTTACTATATTCGTCCGGATAAAAGTAAAATATAAAGTAATTATATTTTTCTCACACCCACTGTGATATCGTATATATGTTTAAAGAATAATATATAAAATTGTGTAAAATCTATTTGCGGAAACTCGACCAGAATAAAGACTTTAAATCGTTTGACTATGTATAGGTTTTATTCATGATTCATATATGATTCATAACATGTATTAGCGAAAATGGGAGCAAATCAAAAGATTCGATTGTAATAGCCTGCGTTTAGGATATCTATAAAATGACCAAATGCAAAATTATAGTGTATAATCCAATTGTCTATATCGTACATTTCCTATAACCGATGATTATTTAAATTCTCTCTGAACATATCCCGTAGGAAAGACAGATAACGGTGCGAGATAGAAGACTGCAATAATCCTCAATATCGCCGCGCAAAATATCATCCCACTATATGAAAATAATAACATCAAATTGCAGAGCAGTAGCCTGTTGTTGAAAATTCCCTGGGTGTGGGTGCGATTCACAACATTCTATCATTAAACTCACATAGAATATATTCTACAAACATTTTTAAATGTGGCCTATTTACAATACTTTTTTTGTGGAACGTATCATAACAAAACGCTCTTTAATTTTACAGGAAGGTTTTTCGGATCCCCCAAGTGTCAGTTCTATCAGCCGACTTCTTCGGGGAGGAAGGCCAGGAGAAGATGGTAAAAAGGATTACACTATTGATGGCATTCTGGGTGGAGGTAAGTCAATTTTTTAACAGAAACTAATTTTAATCAAAGAGAAAATCGAGGAGAAAATAGTATAGAAAATAGAAAATCACTTAGATATAACAAGAATCCAGAATTATAGTAGGATGCTTTTTATAATTTACTTCATCTGGGGGGCGTTTTGGACATTTCGTGAATCTTTATAGCTCGTTATTAGTGATTTCGTTTATTGAATGGCTCACGTCGGTACTTGTATGATTTGATTTTTCGAACCCAGCGGGGATGCTGACCAGCACATTTCTGGATGACGATGCTTCGAAAGAGATATTTGCTCTCGACTCCGCGGGCCACCTCTAATTGATTACACGCATCTTTTCACGCGATCTATTCTACCAATCGAGCGCCTTTCAATCTTGAGTGCCTCATTGATTGCGCCTATCAACGGGGTATACCTAAAGACCCAAAGAATCAAGATCAGCAGCAAAATACATGATCGACGTTCATGAAATTATCATATTCGCTAGACATGAATCACACAATTCAATCTTCTTATAGTGGTTGCATCTTACTTCTTCAGAATCAATTACATATTTCACAATCATTCAGTCCTACAATGAACGAAAGTACTCTCATATTCAATCCTATAACATAATAGAATTAATAAGATTAATAAGCAACTGATGATATTGCTATTGTTAATCTAATAAATTACAGAAATTAAAAACCGGAAGCTCTATCATCAGTTCTACATGCGATAAAAATCCTTAAGGATCGTCAAGGAATCGATATATACATAATACATCTATAGTATATACATAATGATCTCATATAATAGCAGTTCATCTTATCAGTCTAATATGTCTATAGATATATACCACCTAAAAAAACACCTAATAGAACACCTAAACAAATCAAAACCTCTTATTGAATGTTATCCACAAATTAATTCTTCAACAAATGAACGGTGTTTTACAACAAAAGTAGATCACCCACCCCGAAATTAAATTACCATCTCGCTTCCTACACAATTGTTTATCTGCCTCCCATTATTCGTCAGATTATTCGTCTGTCTGCTATCCTGAGAGTGCGTTTCTCACCACACAGACACCTGTATATATACCGTTATCATCCTAAGACGATCCCGAGTGTTCACGACGGATCGTCAATCGCCGATACAATCAATAATCCTGATTGTGAATCACTTAGTGGCTGGGTTGTTTCACAGACGTGGCTTTAACAGTATGGGAGGATTTCTGGAAGAATATGTGTCTGTATATGCACATAGGCACAAAAACATATGCATATCGTGAGCTATAGATCGGTGACCAGGCGGGTGGGAGGAGGGGTGAAGTTTATAGGGATAGGGAGGAAAAGGGGGACCACGGCAGGACCCATTAGGCTAATCCCTCGTCGGCGGCCCAAGCCAAAGGAAGGGAATAAGGAGGAATAAGAAAGCCACAGGCTACGTGTCATTCCTGCTCGCTCGCCGACACCTATACCTAACCGACACCTTCACTATAGCTCACTACGACTTTACTTCTCCCAGAGGTGCTCGCTATCGCTATCATTTTCTCAAATTTATTCCCCTCTTTGTCTCGAGATGTGGATCTTAATTTCACACTTGATTCGTGTCATGAACGATTGCTACTTGTGGGTAAGTTGAAGAAAATTGGTTACTGGTGTTGAGGTAGATCAGGTGGGGTGCATTATGTTTTTGTTTTACGGCAATTGGAAGTTATGCGATATTTCGCAAGAAAGGATCTTTTAAAAAGTATAAGGATACTGTCTCTAGAATCTCTAGATGGTATAAGACAAGACATCAATAAAAAATGCTTGCCTCAATCTGCGGATGAAAGCATATATACATATATAGAGGATTGCAATCGTTGAATGATAAATCAGATTACAAATTGTAGCAAGTAATTGTTGCATCATACAAATGAGATCCTGTCATCTATAAATAGAATTTTATTTGGACACAATCTATACAGATGTTTCATGTAACAATATAATATATCGTTTAAAGATGGTTCCATATATAATACCGCATATCTATAAAGGGTACCATAGAAACCTTAAACATTTTCTTGATCGTACAATCATTCTTTATTGGGTGATAAATAATGATGGTATCATGAAACAGCAATTGAACTTAACGCATAATGTGAAGGTGATGATGTCAATCCACAGATTGACAGATATCATATGATATCTGTCAATGTGTGGATATCACACATTATTACAGACCTACATATCTACTATTTCTTTCTCAATTATACAATTAAAAATCAGTAACTCATAACCGGTAAACGATGTGGACACAGAAGTCGTTATTTCCAAATATTTGTACAAATTTCGAAATGATTAGTAATGGAGTAAGAATCTATTGTAGTGAAGCTAGGTGGAGTGTTTACATAGATATGGGGTCAATGATTGAGAACCACTGTGGACGTGTGGCAGGCGGTCCGTTTGATCTCCGCGGGACTCTCGCGGGGCCCCCATGGGCCCCACAGACCCCGGATCCCTCTCTCTCTCGACTCTCATGGCTCTCTTGACTCTTTCCTCACATTCTCATCGGTCCACGATCGAGCGACTCTCAGCACAGCATCCGTTTCTGAACCGCCTTTAGGATTCCGCACGACAAACCAGTATATACGCCGACACATTCCTCTCTCGTGTCCACGAGACAGTTTACAAGATAGAAACAGACGCTTTACACAAGTAGCCGTCGCGCTATCGACGACTCGAGACAAATAATTCATCTCGCCACTACATCCAAAGAATTATTAATGATCTGTTTATTAACCACTGTTCTTCTTATCTCATGTGTAACTATATTATAGTAACTAGATGATTGTAATTGAAATTACTGATTCTAAGCCAGAGAGGAAGATACAAATTGATTTGATTATAGACATGGAGAAAATATTGGATAAAAAAATAAACTGGTGAGCTTTCGTTTTTATTTTGAAATCTGATTAAGTGTCATTAAGAATTTTTATTCCTCATTTGTAAAGAGGGAGATGACTCTAAAGCACCGCAATCAAAAAAGTTAATCGGTCTCATTTATTGCGTCAGAGCTCAGAAAGTCAGAGGAAATAAGGGACAGCAAGGATAATGGTTGCACCTTAAGATATTGACACTCCTGTAATCCGTTTGTCGGACGTGTGGGCAACTCATGCTAATCCTCCAGCTCACGCCCACCGGAGATTAAAATCCCGCGGTCGTTCTTTGCCGGTTCTTTCGCTCACTCAGATAAATATACTAACTGAAAACGACCAAACGAAAATCTCGAGCAAAGGCGTTCACTTGCGAGACTAACTCTCACGTGTGAGTGAACGCACGTCAAACTCCGTCGGTAGGAACTCGGAGGTTAAAAGCTCTTGATGCCCTCAGACGTCGGATTCACCAACCGAATTTTTTTTCTTCCTTTCTTTCTTTCCCATCGCGTAATATACGGGACGCCTTTTCGTTCGACCGACAAGAGAGAGAGCGAATCTCCGAATTGCCTCATGATGTCCTTAAAACTTGATTTGCAGAAGTCATATCTTCTGCTAATTTCATTAGTGGAGCTGGTGGTCAGAGCTACCTTTGATGATTCTTGTGGAATTGAGAATTAGGAGGAATTTTTGGTATTTTAGAATAAGGGAGAGAGAGAGAGAGTTAATGGAGAGGAGGAATTAATGAGGATATAGAAGGAAAAGATGAATAGAATAGGCGAATTAATAGAATAAAATCAGGTGAATAGAATTGAAGTATAAAATAGAAGAAAGGAAAGTAGTATAAGACAAAAGTATATGACAATATCATTAATTCAAAGTTTATTATAATAGAGAAACTATGCAAATAATTTTAAGCGAAACATAATCATCATACGCTGGATGAATTAGTGAACAGTGTCTCAGAACCGAGGTTTTCATCATATATACACTCTCAGGCGACAGACCTTCTTGCCTTCCTTTCCAGAGCTTTCCGCGTGTCGAATCGTCGGTTCAGAAATCTGAATGGTGGAAAAGGTGCCGCACCTCGAAGGTTATAAATCTAGCCTTGGGCCCTCGAAGGGGCCCCATACTCTCGTCTCCACTTGGGGGTCTAAGCGTGTGAGGTCTGCCTAAATGGTAACAAATGCTACTCCGGATGGGCAACAATACTTGGCGGTCTGGTTGACATCGGAACCCAGTCTGTTGTCCTGTCAACGCCCGGTGAGCAATGACAGCGATCGTTTCCATCAGAAAGGCCACCTCAGTCTTTTGGCTGATCTATAGCTTTTTTTCTATAGCTCTCTAATCTATACTTTACAGTTGCACCCGAAATGGATCCAACAATGCCAAAAACATCGAAATACCCCAAATGGAGGCATGCAAGCACTTGTGGTAATTGTCGCCTGTCACTGCCCACCTCCATTATATTTGATCAAATCCATATATACGCCATTAAGAGCGTCGATGGTGGTCCAGGATTGGCCACACCCGGACGTGACATGCCTCTCGGGATGATGTCGATGGTCCGACGACTGACTCTCTTTCATTTCGTTCGTTGTAACTGTTTCTCTGTCACGTAATTCATAATTCCTACACGTTCTGACGCATTATGATCTTCACGAGCGCATAATTCTTTCGGATATTAGCAACAGCCAATCCAAAACGGGGAAATGAAGGATTGCGTAATGTCTACTTTGAAATCGCTTTGAGCAGAAGGCTTTGTTTAAAGAGAACAATAAGCGAAACACTTTGGTTCCTCACGGTCAGCTAAACTCATTTTGTTGAGGGAAATCGTTTGTTTTGTGATTTGAGTGTAACGCACTTTTGGCCCAGCTAATGAAATATGAGTTCAAAGATATTAGAATTTTAAGAAAAATGTCAACAAAATATGACTTAATTTCATTTTGCTTCAAAGTTGAAAACTAACTGATAGAATTAATTCACCCTCGTGTATATAATGGTTAAACACGTAATTAGCAATTTCAGTCTGATATAATCATTCCAAGTGTGGAAGCGATGATTAAATCGACTCTCAAGAACATGCCACAAAGGGTGACGAAAGCTTGCCCTCGAAAAATTTCATTGCAGCATTGTATTTATATGAATTTAAATTTAAATAATGATGAATTATTATATTGGACAGGCTAAAATGAAATCGCAGTACTCTGGCCCAGTTAATGTGCCTTGAAAAATCTTGCGAGTCCCAAAACTCCGAGAAGATGAAACAATAGCGGAATGAGGCTGCACGCTCGATAATCTATAAAGCATTTCATCGAGTGCCGCCCTCCTGTCTCGGGGCCCAAGCGTTCTCTCATTACAAGTCCAACATATGAGGCCTCTAAACGATCGAAAGCGATTTTTTTTCGCGCGTTGAACTCGTGATGGTGAAAGAGCATAGAGCGAGATGGAATGAGAATTGAAAGAAAGAGGAAGAATGTGCCCAACTGCCCACTCGAGATGGGCTCGACTGGCTCCAAAAGTGTAAGAGGGCGCGCAGTGGAATGCCGACTCGGATCGGGACCGAACGTCCCCCAACACGAGAGACACACCTGGTCCCATCGTTGAACCGTGCAGGGCCCTGAAAGACCCAAATGAGTGAGAATGAATGGGGGAAGACCGGATGTAAGAGTGAGAGGTCACACCTCCACTGATCAGGCTCCTAATTGCGATAATTGATAATTATCGTCGACCAAGCCCCGTCGGCCATCAAACTCACCAATTGGCTCTTTGAATCTTTGTTACCCCTTTTCTTCCGACTGACGAGCCGAAAAAATATCGCCACATTTTAAGCGATTAAATTATGAGGCCCCGCGGCTTTTTACGATGATATGATTTTGTGGGGTTGTAACTTGAATGTAATAAAGATCATTTTGTAACAAAATATTACCGAAAATACATGAAAGCATTTAATTTCACATTAGTCTAGAGGAAGACTCCCACGCTCATCAAATAGAACTGTCCTATTAACGTTAGTTGGTACCTTTTCCTTTCGTTTGTATAATACTGATTTTTTGACAAATGTCTCCGAAAAGTCGATCTAATTCTTAGTTTCAAAGAGGTAGGACGAATGTCCTTGGCAGAAAAGGAGCTGAGACCACTGAATGTATTATATCGAAACACTCAAATACAAATCTTGGCTTCCAATCGTATCTATTTCTCTTCTGACAATAGGGAAGAAACCGCACGAAGGGACATATTGTGAGGAACGCTGCGGGCAGCATGTCAGGTCGTACTGTGCTCGTAAGGAAAACAGGAAAACATTAGATTCCTTTGGAAGATGCCGCGCTTGGACCTCGGAAGAGACAGGAGAAGAAAAGTCGATCTGATCTGGTCAGGAGCATCGCTCTTCTTTTTAATGGAAGAAGAGAAAAAAGAAGAACGAGTATGGAATGAGCTATCCCACGCCAAACGTGAAACGAGCAGTCGTAAAATCGTAAATGGTAAACAGATAAACAGTTCTGTCAAAGAGGCCGATACATATATTATACGAGTCTAAACTCTAGAAAAGATGAAAGCTCGGAAAAGATAAATTCACCTTCGGTATTGACTATTGGTAACAATCAGATCAATGGACAGTGGTCATTGACAAGTTTTTCCCACGAGGAAGTCAAGGAGCTTGCGGATGTTGTGGTCATTTGCTCAAAAGAGGAAACATGCTTAAATGGCACTTCCGTAAGGAAAACTTCCCTCCAAATAGATGTAATTGCCATTGTCGAAGACCCAAACATCTTTGGTGTGAAATTGTCGGGGGTGTCAATAAAAGTCTATTCAAACTTGCGTGGGACACTTTTTACAATAAAGGGGGAATTTCCAGATATATAATGAAATTCCCTTAAAAAATTCCAATTTTCTGATATTATCCGCAAGTATCTCTGCATCTTGGAGAATTCTAGCGTCGATTAAAGAAAGAAAAGTTCGTCTTAAATTTAAATTTATAATTTTAGAAAGTGAGTGACCACATTCTTCAAAAAAAGTGTTTCGAGATTCTAAACCAGTTCGACAAGTTTAGAATAATTAAATTTTATTCTGGATGAGTACTAAAAATAGAAAAGTTATTCTGTACAAAAGTCTCGCTATTAATTTTATTTATCATTTTCCTCATCCAAAGAAACCTTGATTATTCAAACCACATAAAAAAATGTGTAGTAGAAATCTTATGTCGTCAAATCCCAGACTAATAAATTCCATAGGAAGATTTGAAATGGCCCTAATAAATAAAAGAAGGACAGAATGAGGATTACGCGTCATTTTACTAGGGAAAGAAATCCTATTTTCTTTTATATGGCATCTTTGAATGACAGGGAGTGTCGAGAGTATGGCAGGTGCATATTCAGCGTAGGTGCATTATTGTACCGCTTTAGGCGTGTTGTGAAATATTGCCAAACATATTTCGGCGTTCTGTGTCGATGACGCTTTTCGAAGGAGTCGAAAGGTGACAAGAATTTAAAGGTTCCTCCAGCTTTATTAAAGATGCAACTTGTCTCTGAGTCATTCTTCCATTCTTTTGATTGTCATCCGAGCAATGTGAACATCACCCTCAAAGGGACCGCTTCGAAAACTTTTCAAAGATTTTTTTGCTGCAATGAATAGAGGAAGCCCCTTTTGCTTTGTCTTTATAATTATTATCGTTGTCATTATTATCGCTCTCTTAAGTGGAATGTACACGTCTTCTACAAACTGAATATCTTAAGTTGGCTCTCTGAATACTCAATATTGAATAAACTATTTCGTACTAGCATTATTATACTAAATTTCTAAGAGTTATCAATTTAAATTCTGAAATAAAATTTGAAGCATAGTTTAAATTTTTCCTTGAAACGTTCTCTGGTGTTACGGAACTAAGTTTTTTAAAAAAGGTAAATGAGTGAGTAATTCAGACACTGCGAGGGAGCAGCAGTTTATCGCGATATGATTTATTCATGATATAAAGCTGCGAATAATGCTCTATAATTTTCGACGATCACTGTAATGCGTTTGAAAATCATTCTAATGAGAAGACTTGAGTTATCAAGAACGAATTTATACAGACGAATATATCTTCGTTAAGAAAAAACAAATTTCTTCAATTTATGTATATTTCCTTCTATGCAACTTTTCCAAGCAAATAATTTTGCATAATAAGTAATAAGTGCTGGTACAATAAGCAAATTGATCACCACACCCAGCTTTACGAAGAAGTAATCAATGGACAATCCCTCATTCATAAAATCAGTCAGAGTGGATAATATACTCAACATAAGAGTTCTTTTTTCCACAAAAGACCCTTTTTTACTCGCAAGATCAAACGAACCCCGAAATCTGTTTTCACTAAACAGATAGACCCTGAATGAACAAACCTTCCTGCGTGGCTAAAAGGGCATTGCTAAATATTTGTGTACGTAAAAAATCGCGTTACTGCCCCGAGAATGGAATTATTCCACAGAACTATTATCACATTGTTGACGCTGTC
>CAJFCO010000171.1:792224-854005 GCA_904066015.1 Synergus gifuensis | reverse complement strand
GACTTCGGTAATCGTTACCGAACAGATCGTAGAGGTTCTAGAAATAAATATTACAGATCGCTGAAAAGCCACTATATCCAACTTTTACCATATTTACTTGAACGGTTACCGAACACATTTTCTCCGTGCGTATACGTAATTCATGAAAAACCTTGCGCGTGCAGAAAAAATCGTATGGAGTATAGCAAAATAGCAATACACATAAGAATATATTCCCAGATTTTTAACTCTTTAGCTTCAATAAGAGCTTTGTTCGTTTTATAGCATTCGAGCGTGCTTCTAATACGTCCGCATGCATTCGCATTTCGCGCGCGAAATGGGTTCCGTGTATGTGCCACGGTCATTATAAGGTTCCATAAAGTCCTCGTAAAATGCAGCCACCATCTTGCCTCCGACAGCCATTTTGTCGGATATTTCATACGAATGATGTATTTTAACGATCCAAACCCTCGACCATACGCCATAGTGTAATTTCAAAAAGAAAGCTCATTTTCCTCCTCCGCGCACAACCCGCGAGAAGACATTGTGTCACGCTTTAGCACCTTTTTATGCCACACGAATTGCGCGAAATTAATATTTTATATAGTTCACTCTCTAATGAGAAAAGTAGGAACTCGACTTATCATATCAATTAACAAATTTGCTTTCAACAAATCTTATATTATTTAGTCACTTCTAAAAAATTCTCATGAAAACTTCCAATACGTGCGTATTGAAAGTTTATTCCCGAAACTTTAAGGTGAAAAGATACACAAAGATATTTTCTTTATATAAGTGATGTGCATTTAAGATTTGAGTTCTGAATCTTTTTTCTATTACCGATCACTTAAAGAGTCAGTCAGCTGTCTCTAAAATATCCCGCACTCATTGATGCTCACTTAGTCGAAAGGCTCTGCGATAAATGCGCCAAAAACCATGAGGCTCTTTTCCTTTATTCTGCTTTTTATAGGAAGCCTAAAAAGAAATGAGAATCTAAATTGTAAAAGAAGAAATAGAGATGGAAGAAGGAGGGAAGCACTGGTCAGTGTATTGCGTTTACAAATATTTGCACTAAGTCGACTTCAACCTATTGTCATCTTCTGTCCCTGGTATTATCCTATCTTCGTCAGTTGCGGGACCCCATTGTCCTCTTAGAAGGATCAGAAATGAACGCAATTGTTCGAATTCTGTTCGGGCTTTCGCACAATCTTTTCAGTTCTCGTTTTAATGTTCTCCAAAATGGAATTTAATTTCATGCTCGAGTGTATTTTAGATATAGAATCAATGGTCGATACTCCGTCAGTTGCCAATTTGTACAATGGCGTGGTATTTTTGAAAATAAGAAAAAAGTTGAAAAAGGAGTAAATAATTCAAAGATGATTCTACAGAGTTCAATTCCAGTTTAGAAATATTTATATATTTTTAGCACAATCGGTCCCTCCTTTAATATACAATTAAATTTAAATCTTTCTTTTTATCAACTTCAGGTCGATGTGGCGATGATTCAGAGACGGAGAGTGAACCAGGAATTCCGCTGAAAAGGAAGCAAAGAAGAAGCAGGACAACCTTCACTGGAGAACAACTGGAACAACTAGAATCTGCATTTCAGCGAGCACAGTATCCCGATGTTTATGCTAGGGAAGAACTGGCACAAAGAACTGGCCTCACGGAAGCGAGAATACAAGTAAGTTTAATTTTCAGGACATTATTCAGAGAATTTATCTTATATATATATATACACAATATATATTACTTGAAAATCGAGGGCGGAGAAAATGGGATACAGCGGAATTTTTCTATTGATTATTATTTAAAATTTTCTTGCTAACATTTTAAAATTATTCTCTCCTAATTTCAATTAACTTAATGAATAATTTTAATTAATGAATTTCAAATTGCAGGTTTGGTTCAGCAATCGGAGAGCAAGACTTCGCAAACACGCTGGAAGTATCGCTCATTCAGTGAGCAGCCTCCCTCTGACGCCTTGTCAATACACGGCAGGTCATGATTTGAGTCAAATTCCACAGGTATCTCAAATTCCTGGAGGGATTCCCCAGGTGCCAACGTCACTTCATCAGGGTTCAACCACTCTTCATCAGGTGCCAACGAGTTTGCATCAAGTTCCTGGCTCAGTGGCTCAAATGGCCTCCTCCATGGCTCAAGTGCCTACAACTATGAGTAGTGCTTTACATAGTCACGTGGCTCTCTCAGGACACCTGGGATCCTTGTCTGGACATACAAGTGGCATGCAACTGGGCCAAGTTCCTGGAATTCAACCACCTGCTGCTCATGGGGCACCTACGACTCTTTCTCATAATACTGGTACGTTGATTGATGGATTTTTAATTGAGAATCAAAATTTTAGTGGATTAAGATTGAAATTGAAGAAAATTTGAGAAAAATTGAGGACAAATAACAAGATGATCGCCTCATCTTCAACTGATTCAATTATATACAATCTTTAAGCTATGTATTTATTTCAATTATTCATTTATTACAGGCAATACCGACTGGACCAGAGCGCAACTTGGATGGAGTCAATTTAATCATTTCCAAGGTGGTGAGTATCCTTCATCACATGCCACTCACCAACTGGCTTCCCACGCAAGTCATGGTGCTCAAGTTTCCAGTAGTGCAAATACACCTTCCACGGAATGGTACGATCAAAGCTATGAATACGCGCAACATGCCCAACTTAATTATCATCGTAGCATCGGTGGAATATTCTAGCATTAAATGTAGTTATAAAAAAAGATGAGAATATCTATAAAAGAAAGATGAGAATTTTATATTATATTGTAAATAGCAGATATATTAAAGAGAGTCATAAATTAACAAGCATTTTTTATTTCATCAGCAACTATACTATCCGCGAGCTTTGGATGCCCGCTACACTTTAGGATTTTTCTGCATTTAAGATAACGTTACAAAAAATTAATGCTCGTTAAGGTAAAATGATGAAATATTTCTAGTAAATTGCACTGATAAATTCATTCCGAACGTTTGCAAATTAATGCAAGTGAAAATCCTAATGCAAATATTTTGGAGAGATATGAGTAAATATTCATCAGCTTTGTCTTTATGACACCTACCTGTTTAACCTATGTCAATGCCAAGGTCAATTTATCTAAAAGTTAAAATAAAAATTCAGTACTGATTACAAAAGATAATCATCCCGATAAGGTAGTAAAATTCATACCCACGTTTCGTGGAAATGATTTTATCAAGAGAATTTATGACTCCTTAGTGATGATCCACCACATGTGGCGCAAAAAATGTTATCAAACTATTTGCGTCACTTATGTACTGATTTCAAGGTAAGAAGATGCAGTTTCTGTGAATCTAGTCAATATATATAAAGGGAAAGTTAGAAAACTCTTGCTCCATAGTTGTTATCAGATTTTACAGAAATGAGGTGCATAGTGTTGATTACCGGATTCTTGGTAAGCCTTAATTTTCATTCTACTGCCAAGAAATAGATATAGATCAAAAAAGTCGATTGCAGTTTATGTTTAAATTCAATGTAATATAATTCCAAGAGGTAATAAACTCAAAAAATTACAGCTCCTCTGTTCCATTGCACATTTTGTCCAAGGAAGTGTGCTATACAGAGACAGAAGATCTGAACCTCCTAGATTAACTCCATTCATCATCAACAGTTCTGGAAACCAGAATAGTGATAATAATATAGCTAATGGTAATGATGATGTCGATGGAAATTTGGTAAATGGAAATGGTAATGGCGACAATTCCAATTCTGGAAATGTTCAAAAACCAAATCCAGCATCACAGCAAGCTTCACCAGCACCTCCAGCTTCTTCTGAACCTCCAGACAGTGATGCTGGTAATGAAATAAACTCCGGAAATGATCAAAATAACGAAGATCAAAATTCCTCTCCAACTTCTCCATCTTCTACTTCTCCACCCACTGCTGCTCTTCCAAATTCTTCATTTTCATCTCCTTCCAATTCTACGGAATCATCTTCAACGGAAAATAGTTCTGAAAGTAACGATGAAAATAATTCTGATTCTGGAAATATAAATCAGGAAGATAATGAAGATAATGATGCTAATGAAGATGATGACAATGATGATACTGATGACAATGATGATAATTCTGAAACATCTGAAGAAAACAATAAAACTCCAGATCAACCAACTTCTTCTGTTTCACCCACAAGTGATGATATTTCGGAAAACGAGAGTGGAAACAACAGTAGTGAAGAAAATGAGGATTCGTCTACAGCTTTTGAGAGACCATCTTCACAAGCCTCTTCTGAACCAGAATCGTCAGCTTCTCCATCTTCTACTCCTTCATCTAATCAAAATTCCCCTTCATCTTCTTCCTCGTCTTCAGCTTCCACAGATCCATCCTCTTCTTCAGTTCCTCCGACCAACAACCCTAATTCTAATGATAACAATGAAAATCAAAATTCCTCTTCAGAAAATTGGGAAGCTTCATCACCAGCTTCCAGTTCCTCTGAACCCTCAAATAATTCAACTTCTTTAGCTCCTCCCTCTAGTAGCTCTGAAGCTAACAGTGAAAATGATGATGGAGATAATGAGGAAAATGAAAATTCTGAAAATGGTGCAAACCAGAGTGCTTCTCCCACTCCTGCATCCCCAGCTCCTTCCAACCCAGCTTCTTCATCTTCTGCTACAACTCCAAGTTCTTCAATTCCTCCCTCCGGCAATTCTAATTCTGCAGATGATGATAATTCTTCACCTAATTCTTCCCTAGCATCTTCCACTCCATCCTCCAATTCTCCATCATCTACAACTGCTTCAGAAGCTTCATCTGCTGAATCCTCCCCTTCAACTTCCTCTGACAACTCTAGTGCACATATAGTCATAGTACCTGACAATGACAATAATTCTAATGCTGATGGAAACATAATCGATGATGTAGGCTCAATCGTTGATGCAGGTGGAGACCTCGTCGGTGACATTGTGCATGGCATTACGAATTTGATCATCAACAACGCTGGAGACAACAATTCTGACAATAATTTGTCGAATGGAAGTGATGATACTGATGGAAACTTGGTGAATGGAAATGAAAACGGCGAAAACCAGAACTCTGGAAACATTAATTCAGGTCCGTAATTTACTCAATGTGTTTTATCTTATCATTTTTTTGTTTAACTATTGGGAAATATTCTATAATTTCAGAACCGCCAAACATATCTCCCTTGATCATAAACAATTCCGGCAGTGAGAATTCTGGAAACAACATTACCAACGGCGATGATAACAGCAATGGAAATTTGATAAACGGAAACGAGAACGGAGATAATTCCGAATCTGGTAACATTTCTCAAAACGGTCCCACCTTGACTCGAATTATAAACAGCGCTGGAAACAATAATAGTGAAAATAGTATTTCTAATGGGGATGACAATTCCGATGGTAATTTGATAAACGGCAACGGAAATGGGGAAAATTCCGATTCGGGAAACATATCCGGTGAAAGTTCTCTTCTTTCCCGCATCATTAATAATTCAGGAGACAACAACAAAGCTAACAACATTACTAATGGAGCGGATGATACTAATGGCAATTTGGTGAATGGAAATGGAAATGGGAACAACACGAATTCTGGAAATATTTCTGGAAGGGAACCACTTTCGAGGATCATAAACAGCTCTGGAAGCAGCAAAAGCAACAACACTATTTCTAACGGAAATGACAATTCCGATGGTAATTTGGTAAACGGAAATGGAAATGGTCAAAATTCGGAATCAGGAAACATAGCTAGAATTGTGAAAAGATCAGCAAGAAGTTTACCACACTTGTCTGGAGGAATTGGGATATCAATTGAATTGGGACAACCTGGTTCATTAATCTTGGAAAATAGACGACCTTCTTTGGAAAATGGAATCAATATTCAAGGAACAATTGATGTGTCCATTCCAGGCATTCCACATAAACCAATGGATGTTATTATAAGCATTCTTAAGGTTAAAAGAAATTCATCAATACAAACTTAAAAATCAGACTAGGATGATTAAGTATTATAAATTTTGTAAAATTAAAATGAAAAACATATAATATCACTATTCACTTGCAAAAATTATGATTAAAATATCTTGATGACTTTTTGAGATGACTAATTTGAAATTGTAAATAAGTTGGTGCGAATAAAAATGTCTTGCTCTACTTTACTTCAATCCTTTTATTGTCATCAGATTATCCACAATTATTGTCTATTTTAAACACACAATATAAGATCGTTACAATAAAGGTCGTGCAATACTTTTTATTATATGTCATCCACAGCAATAATTTCGTCGGCAACGTCTTCGATTTTGGAAAGCATCGGAAAACTTTTCAGACCGAAGCCGTCGCTCCAGCCACTTACGAACTACAATTGCATCGGAGGCATGAAAAAAAAGAATTTTTGGAATTATCTAGAAAAATATCTATAAACGGACGGTTTCGAAATTCTTTCCTAAAGATGGCGTTTCTCAGGAAAAAATTTCTCCCTTCCACGAGTACAGAAAACACTTTCTGTGTAAGCAATTAAAGTATTCAAAGCTAATTTAATTTTTACTGTCAAAGAGATAAATAAAGTTCTCGAGTTTACTAAAAATGTTTAAAAATGTAATGTGGAAATGATAAACTTATAGATTACATTTATTATATGTAAATCCAATAATTCTTTTTCCTCTGGAGTCCCTTTCGTAATAGAGTAAAGTATATTAAATTTATATTTATTATATATAAATAGAGATATGTCTACCATCCATAAGAAAAGGGAAAGAAGGGATGATTAAAAAGGACAATTAGACCGAATTCTTTATCACTACTTTTACAATTTTGAGCTCTACGATTCGTATATATATTTTTTTTTTCACTTGACTTGAAAACTACTGATACATTACAGACTACAAATGGCAAGAGCAATGAGAGTTAGAGGATGGAGCCACTCAGATATTTCGAAAATCGGTCAATTTTTTCATAACAATAATCACAATAATGATATTGTCGCAACGCTTGCGTATATATAACGCTTATTGTATGTATATATGTATATTTGATTCGAAATCGCAATATCGAACTGCAAGCGTTACGAAGTCCAGATTAACACTTTCATTGTCGATAACGATAATATAGAGATGATACCATATATATATATATATATATATAGTATTAAAATTGTAGTGACGTTTTCGAAAATGTCCGGGATCAAACACGCCGTGCTTTACAGTCCAGAGAATTGAGATTCGTACGAGAAACTATAGTCAAAACATTTTTACAGTACTTTAAATATCTGTAATATATATATATATATATAAAATAAAAAAAAAAAATTAGACACGAAAAATCTCAGTCCCGGATTTTTTGACACGTCTAAAATAATGGTCGTCACTAGCCCAGTTCAACAGTATTTAATTGATAATTATTGTCATTAGCTCTAAGATATTTCAATTCAGATATATGGTACAGTAGTCATTCTTAACTTAATTAAAAAAAATTCTCTCCCTAAAAATTGTATTGTTAACAGGACATAAAATTTATATATTTGCAACGAGAGAAGCAGAAAGTTTAAAAATACTCTTGATTCTACTAAGATGTGAGTTTAGCCCTCTTCCTTTGATTTATCAACACCTTCGAGGGGAGATTTGAAACATAGATCGGTAAAATAGGAATTTAGTTTCAATAAGGTTTATGATTTCTCTTCTTTACCGACTAAAGGTATGTAAGCATCTTACCATTTTTACGCAGTCTCGATCGTCATAGTAAAAGAGATGAGTCATGTCGTTTTTGTGAATTAATTTATGAAACTCAGACGCGGTTTAGGAAGAGAAGCAACCCAAGGAAATTTAATTGTAGATATAATTATTAGGGGCGATGGGAAACTTGTGACGGTGTAAATTATCAACTATCGGTAACAACGGAAACCTCTTCATACCGTGACGACAACCCCCATATAAGGACTGCAGTAGGTAGCGTGTTTTTGATCCGAGCCTCGATTTTAACGCCCAAGGCGCCGTGTTGATGGGGTCGTTGGACGTGGGCCCATCTGCGGAATTCGACCTGGAATATTTGTAATATTTTTTACTAGTGTTAAATAATAATAAAATGCACGACTCCGAAACACGTATTCTATACAGAAAACAGTTAAAAGTCCTCTATGAAAGATAACAATGAGTATTACTAACCGCTAGTATATTACCAACCGCTGATAATGCAGGAAAGTTACTAATAACCCGAAGAAGGAAACTACCTTTCCATATAGAAGTCGAGAGATTTTAAAATAATATTCGATAATTCAATATCGTTTATTAAATCATCTAGATTCAAGAACTAGAAATAAAATATTTTTGAAACATGCAAAATGAATACTTTTTTAATTTTTAAGGACATGTGGTAATTACTATAAGAGCAAATTTAGTTTCGCCAATTTTATCATTGCAATAATAAATATTTTTCGCTAAAACTAGGCCATTTACCTTCGTTTCATAGAGATAGAGGTCAAAGGCCTAGTTTTAGTGAAAAATATTTATTATTGCATACGTAAAGTTGGCGAAAGTAAATTGCTCTTATGGTAAAATATCGCATGCCCTTAATTCCTATAGAAATAAAACGAGGTTTTTTATAAATGTTGCAGAAATATTAAAGATAATTTCGCAGATAAGACTGAAAGTAAAGCTGCTTTTGATTTGTGTAAAAAAATTTAGAACTACAAATTGAAGAAATTAATTTAACAAGCTGTTTTAATTTTTTTAGATCCCAATATGAATGATTATTTTCCTGGAAAAGTGGAGATTTTAATGACTTTATCTCATTATCATAAATAACTTGTAATCCTTTCAGGTGGATAATGGCCTCAATGATATAGAAACTGACATATCGACAGTATTGACAGTACTAAATATCATTTGCATTATTGATAGTAACTTTAATTCTCCCACGTTTTAAGATTAGCTAAATAAAAACCAAGTACCACCTTTTTGTCTTAATTTTAATAAAATTTTCTAAATTTTTGTACCCAATTTTTATAGAAGGAATATTTATAAAAAGTTAATTTCTACGAAAGTCTATTTCTTTATCAAAATTCAGACTGAAATATATAAAAAAAAAGTTTATGTTATACAAATTATTGTCTTATTAAGTTTGCTATTGATGAAGGGACACATCCAGAACACCAAGAAAAATTCTGACAATACATCTAGATTTCCAATTCTACTGTAAAACATCTGAAAATATGAATCTCTTATTGAAATCCTAACACTACTATTCCTATAACTGATGAACTTCTAAAACTTGTCTATCTGACAAGTTTCGAAAAAGGAAAATTGATTACAAATGACCTGAAAATGATAGATTGATATTGAATTTAGAGAAAAATACAAAACTTCCTCATATAGAGGAAGCAAAAAGTAAAAAAAATTTCTATCAAAATACATATTTAAACACTGAAAGTAATTATTGAAAGACGAGACAGTCTAGAAGAATTCCATAAAAACAACTAACACTGATCTAACACTGATCTAACACTGATCTAATATTCATCTAACATTAATAAAAGTCAATCCATATCCTATTTTACATACTTCAAGAAGATCAACTTTATAATTGAAAGAAAATATGTGAATCCATCTTATAGAAATTGCTTCATATTATTAATGTGAAAGGTCATGGATTGAACTTTCACTCTTTTGAATCCCAAGTCCTGATACCAGAAATACCATCATTTCAATTTCACCTTTTGCTGCTTCTTTTAAATATACGACAATGAAAGCATTTCTAGTACCCTGGATATGGGCACCATATATATAGATATACCCAACAAAATTCTATGGATAACCAATTCCATCGAGCGGAATAATTATGGGACAAAATTAATATTTTCTTGTTCTTGTCAAGATTTAGCAAAAGATAACTTCTTTTGTCCCATCATTACCAAGGTATCCAAAAAATTCTATGAAAAAAATGAACATCTAAACACCTATCTAGCATGAAAGATCCGAGAAGAGCGCTTAACTAATAACTCAAAATTTCGTAGAATCGTTTGTTGCCAAACTGACAATGAGTTAATTTGTATTTTTACATTCTCATTTAAATCTTGATTGGCTAATGCGTGAATGACTAAGAAAGTGAGTTACTACTTGTTAATTAAACAGAGAAATATCGACATTACAGGGGATAGATATATATTGAACACGAACAAATCTTGAGGTCTACTGGTCTGACCTTGTGACCAGATATCTCGGGGAGCGCGAAAATCGAGCCGATCTGAAACTCGGCAACCATCCGAGACGAGCCAGTGCTCCGATGTGTCTCTTAGTTGGTTGGGACATGTCGACATATACCGTCCTGGTATCATCGTCCTGCACCTCCAGCACAGGATCTGCTTCTAACATGTACATCTCTCAGTAGAAATAGCCTTTCAAATCCTATTGAGGGCTACGTGATAAAGGACCAGAGTCAACCAGGGATGGAGGAAGCTAGAGGAACACAGGGAGAAGGTGGGGAAGACATTGGATCAATATTCAGAATTGTTTAATAAGAGTATTGTATCCATAGAAAAGAACGTCCAGTTCTTAAACTTCATCAAAGAATGGCATAAAGTATAAATCTTTTTACTCTATTTGAAGTGGTAAAACAAAAACATCGGCATGTTCTCCTATTAGTTCCTTTTATATAACACGCTTTCAAACCAAAATATTCTTTATTCCTTTACTTTTTCTACTCAGGAACAATAAAAAGCATAATATTTGAGAACACAGCAACTCTTTCTGAAATCTTCACATATTCAAACATATCTTTTCATTCAAACCTATATACATCATTCATAGAAGGAAAATCCTCAAGAATTGCAGTTATTCTGAACCTTGATCAAAACCCTAGTAGGTTTACTCATCAACCAAACCAACATATCTTGATCCTTCTCTCTGATAAGATATTCTTTTAAATCCCAAATTGCTAATCAAAAAAATAAAAATGAAGACATTAAAACTCACCCATGAACCTCTTCTCCGTTTTGGGATACTGCCCCGTGAGAGCTTCAATCAGCTCCTCATAATCAAAGACATTGTTGTTCTGCATGACTGGCAAAGGATACTCATCACTAAAGTCAATCTGCCTCTTCGGCCTCTTTTCCCCAGAGAGCATTTTCTCATTCGATCTGTTTTTCGTCACCAATAAGCCTAGTGCATCCATCATTGCATTTTCATGATTTCCTTGAGAGTTGAGTTGTGCGAGTCTTTGAAGATTGAGAGGTTCCTGAGACCTGTCCTGATCATCTAGAGATCTTCCAAAACGATTTTGGGTAGGAAAGCGTAAGATCCTGCTTGTAGCGACTCCGAATCTTTTGTTAAAGGTAGGCCAAGCGTCGTTCTTTGATAAAGATGCAATATTCCTCTTTTCATCACTTTCTCTCTCTTCATAAGGAAGACCCCAAGACCAGAAAAATGCTCGTTTTCCTCCTCGACCGGCTGGCATCGGTGGAAGAGCAAAGTCCCTTGCTAGAGAGGCCACGTTTCTCTTGCCACCATAATTTTTCATCAATGAAGCTATGTTCTTTTTTTCGTAGGCCAGCAGAGGATCTGTTAAAAAGCTGCTGAAGTTTCTCTTTCCACCTGGAAGGGCGTAGTCCCTTGCTAGAGATGCCACGTTCCTTTTTCCTGGAAATAGAAAATATTTTGTTTAATAGGGAACGGATATCTGACAAAAATTACTGAATAATTGATCATAATTAATATTACTGAATCATTTAGCATACCTTGAGGAGGTAAATTAAAGCCTCTCGCCATAGAAGCTACATTTCGCTTTTCATGTCCGTAATCCCTTGCTATCGCTTCAAAATCAATTTGTCCATTGGGAAGGGTATATTCCCTAGCGATAGCATGCACATTTCTGTGATCATTGTCATGCAAAATTTTAAAAAGCATGTCCAAAGTTTGATGATCAAATTCTGATTCTTCACTATCCATAAAATCTCCTCCACCCTCGCCATCATTTTGACTTTCATCTTCACCCTCTTGACCTTGACCAGTAACTGGCATATCGTTATTTTTTGCAAGAATCGCTAAACTTCGTTTTATGTCTGAATCTTGATAAAAAGTATCAGGATTTTCAAGTATTTTTTGGGCTCGAGCGATTGCACTCAGTTGACCTCGCATTGCCGGATTCCTGAAAAGTTCCAGATAAACAGCAGCTGGCAGACAAATTTCACCGTCTTCAGCATCGTCCTGGTTTACAGTTTTCCAATTTGCGATATCGTCATGATTTTTAGCATCTTGAATAATTCGAGCTGTTCTGGAATAAGCTGCTAAATTTGAACTTACTTCTGGAATGCGGAGGAGGGCAAGAAATGTCTTTTTTGGAAGGCAACCACTACTTGGCTCGTCATCCTGGCATGTTACCTATGTAAGATACAAAATTCTGAAATTACTAGTTGCAAATAGTGTCTATGCATACGCAACACGCATGTTCAAAAATGCGCAGATAATTCAAGAATTTCTAGTGGTTTAGAAAGATCTCGAGAATTTTCAGTCTATCTTTGGAAATTGAATAAAATTAGAGAAATTTCAGCAGAATTTATAGTATCTAAACTTCATCTAAGTTCTAGAAAAAAAAGTTTCGAAAAAGACTGTACACATCATTTCAATAATAAACACTATGAACGAAAAAATAATAATAATTAAATAGAATATTATTTTTAAAAAAGTAAATGAAAATATAACAGACTTTCCTATATATAGTAAATCTTTTATCAAAAGTAAGTCTTTTATAGATAATTGTAGCACAGATGGTGACGACAGCAGTTACGGATTGCGAATATCCTCCCAGCTCTCCGAATTATACATATATAATATGTACTAACTAGTTTCTAGAAAATGTAGTTCTCGCAATTAAAATTGAATAAAAAAACGAAATTATAAAATGGCGTAAGAGATAAAATTGTAGGAAATGCCCTTTAAATATTTCAAATTTGAATAAAATTGTAATTATTATAATTTGAATTTAAGATACAACGCATTAAATACATATGACGCGGAAATGAGTGCTATACGTTTCGGCCACTTATGTAAGAAATTAATTTAAAGCTGCAACTGGTTATACAATGAAATACAGATTGTCATATTGTCCGAGTCGTGAGGTGAACATTAAATTAGCAACGATCTACCTCAAATGCGATTTTGCGACTGACATTAAGCGTCGGACATGGTTACGTTAATTATTCGTGTGTGCGCAGGTGGAAACTAGCATTGATCAAATAATTAGTATAATTTTCACAGTCATCACTTATTAAATTTTAATTAACAAAGCATATTTACTTTTTTAAAGTGTTGAATGTTATGTATAATGACATGAATCGTCTTCAGAGTGATGTCCCTTAATTACGCGTCAGATGAGATTAAATTGCCCTCTTCTCTGACATTGTGTCTCATTAAAATCTACACACGAAGGACTTTAATTTTCCGATATCGAATCGAAATGATCACTTAAAGGGAATCTCAAAACTTGAAGAAAATTTGCTGTGTTGATAAAACGATTTCGGATTTTTAATTCTCATTGTAATTATGACCTTATTGTTAAATAAAGAATTTTTATTTAGTTTCATGAATTTTTTAATTTCAAGTGTAGATTTTAATCTCTAGCAAGAGCTTTTTTTACTTGGATAAAATCCGCAGTTTGATGATTTCAACACCCACCACTTTGAGTTTAAAAACTCATTAATCTTCATCACAAGAAGAATATAAGATTGATCGAGATATAGAAAAAAACTTTTGGATTTATTATTTAGATCATTATATTATTTGGAAATAGTTTATATAATAATTTTCAATATAAAATCCAATAAACGAACAAGTCAATTCATATACAATTGGAGATTACAGTTAAAAAACTGAGAGTTGAGATTTAATGAAAAAAGTCACAAAGCACTCTATAATCAAAAAATTCAGATTTTACTATCTGTATTTGAAATTTACAAGCTTTTTTATTTATGACTTTCAATAAGTTTTTTAAATTAATTTTTAGTCTAAAATTGTGTGCGTGTGCATGAAAATCAAGACCAAGATTTTAAGATTTATTGTTAGTTAAGCTCAGTTTTAGAAAATCGAAGTTTAATAATTTTACTACTTCCTGTCTCCGCATTTCCCATTCGTAAATGATTTATGGAAGGTGATAGAAAGTTCCATGAGCCGATTATATCCATCTCAACGAATTCCAAACAACCGTGACATTCACGAAAGGAAAAATCAATCGCGATTTCTAAAGAAAAATAAAAGGCCATGATAGACTGACAACATAAAATAGTAAAGATAACACGACTCCTGGCATTAAATAATCAGTGAAATAAAATTTATGGATCTCTTCCTTTTTTTCCATAATAATAAAAATAAATTTTCTTTGTGGATTTTCCGACCAGGGCTAACAAAACTTTTCATTTAAATTCTTTCGATATCTATAAAAAGTTTTAAAATGAAAGCAGCGAGAGATTTGGCTGAAAATAATTAGTCCTTTGACTGAAGTAAATATAAAGTTCCTCTGATCTTTTATAATGCATTTATTAATTATATACTTTTCAAGATTTGTTTCTTTATTGAAATTCAAATATAATTTGTAAAATAAAGAATGCAACGGAGTTTCTCTCAAAGTAAGCTTTAAAAAGAAACTCTAGAGCTAAATTTTTCTGTTCAAATATCGAGAATTCCTTTTACATTTATATTAAAAACTTTCAGATTCAACAAAATTAAACTCGATATTTTCCTAAAAATATTTTGAAGACTCCTCTTGAAGACCTTGACTCCTTAGAATTGAGTATTCAATTAAGAAGCTTTTCTTGAGTAAAAACATAAAGTGTAAACATCTCTAAAAGTTCGTCACCTTCGCAATATCAAAACTGAGAATCTTATACTACACCGTTACTGGATGTCTCGAATAGAAATAAGAAATTTCCTGTAGCGGAGAAAAGTATTTCCTTAAAAAAAGTGATAATTAAAACCATTCCCTCTTTCAATTATAAAATTTATTTTCTTCTTACAATAAAATAAATTATGGACTCCGTTGACTCAAATCCTTTTAAAATGAATTTATCAACCAGTTTGAAGTATAAATATACGAACATTTTCCGTCTAACTTTCGTTGTATCAACTTTTTAAATTTATTCTACTCGTTTCTAAAAAAAAAAAAATAGATTTACTGTCCAGAGTAAAAGCGAAAAACAAGAAAGCAGAAAGATCGCGTACCTATTTCACTGAACAAGCATCTGACGAAAACGTGCCGAGAATTTCAAAATAAATAAAGCCTCTAAGCTGGAAAAATGACTTTCGTTTTCTAAAAAATTACATCAGCCACTTTACCTTGTGTTTTTATTGTTACACTTTTAAGTAGAAATTCCTAAAAGCTTTGCGAATTTTTAGAAGAAAAAATCAATTTTCATTTTCTAATGTGATTATAATGCTAATAAATTAGAACAGTAAAACTCTCACTTTAATAAATCCTCCATGGATTTATTATCCACCAAATGTGGTTAATGTATTTGAAAGGAAAAATTCTTGTATTAGTATTTTCTGTACAGGTGAAATATTTGAAAAAAGTTCAAACTGGAACTCTTGAGCATCAATTTTTAGTGCTATAAGGGATTAATGTCCACGGCTGACCAAAAAGTGACTTTTCTACTTAAAGAACGCGTTAATTTTAAGTAGAAAAGGCTAGTTTTAATAAGACAAATAATAATTTATTCCGATTATATTCTTTGAGTACTATCTTAAGTTCCACATACTTCGTGACATATCAGGTCGATTTGAGGGTAGTGAGGTCTCGTTTATTTGAATCTCGTATTGGCTAAAGAGGAAATTACTGATCGAAGATATCGAAGTTGCTATATATGTTGGCATCGAAAACCTTTCGTCTGACGTTCCGACGGGATGTCAACCTTATTTGTTCTAAGATATTCCGAAAAACAGATAAAAATTGATTGGCTGACTGAAAGGGAGATTTCTACTTAAAGGTAAGACACGACGTCTGACTAAATCCTAACAAGTAGAACAGGCAAGTTTAAGTCAGACATGCTTATTAGTCCGTTATAGAATTACAAATTTTCAGTTCAAGTTAATCAATTCAATAAAAAAAAATGTTTGACCTATATTAAAAATTGGGTGAATTAGGCACATTAATTTTTTTAATTCATCGAGCGTTAATAATATATAAGAAACGATAAGAGTTACGACTGCTAAATTCAGGTTTCACAGGGTAACGACAGACTTTCCGTATCGTTGACTTTGACCCAATTTGTTTCTAACCATACACCATGTGACTTTTAAAACAATATAAGAGCTCGATCCATTCTGAAGCACGTATCCAACGACAGCGAAATGAAGAAAGCGATGTGGAATTCGATTCCTAAGAATTCTCGTAAAGCACAAACCAACTTTCAACCTCCACCCCCAACTCTGACAGAAAGTAACAACGTTTATTGGATTTTCATCCAATTTTATAGCTTATAGCTTTAAGACTGTCTGATCTCCGTAAACTGTCTAGTATTCAGATAATCTATTATTAGATCATGTATATATGCGACTATAAGTGATGCAAAGTTACCTTCAATGGAATGTTTTTGAAGCGAAAGGTTTCAATTTGACAGGGTTCGACATTAAGAGATTTAAATTTCAATCTAAAATTTGCATGGAACAATATTATATTGTTATTTGTGAAATTTTATAAAATAAAAGTCGCCATTGAGACTTGTCACTGTGACTGAAGCCGATAATTTTCAATAAGGAAGTTAGAAAGCAGATGAAAATCGATAATTTTTTCCTGGACTTTAAAGGTTTCTGTTAGCAAAGAATTCTTTTAATTTGTCGATCGTATAAAGGAACAAAGAGTCGTACAATTACGCCGAAGAACATCTCATTTCCGGAACTGATTCTTCGGCTAGGTCGTGATTTTGTCTCCAAGAAAAGAATATCATGTAATCGGAATCACAAAATAAATTTCTCGAAATTTTACTTCTTTAAAAAGAAATTAATTTATTATAGTCAAAGATACCTATTATTATTATTTTAAAATAAAAGTTGATTACAAAAAATTATTTTCTCAGTATAATGAGTGAATAATAAAACATACGAAGAGCTATTTGAATACACGTTGTGCAAACGATAGTTTGCAGTAGTACTACTGTCTTCAATTTTATTGTTTTCTCAATTAACCTTCCATTGTTCCCTCAATCTTGATTTAAAATTTACACAATTAAAAGACGCTCGTATTTCTCCTTAAAGATCCTCATTAAATATCAAGAAATTCTATTATATTTACTGGTCCTTCAATAAAAATAAATTAAACGATTACTGCTCTCTCTAAATTATTTTCTTGTTATTTTTTTTAAATCTTGAACTCTTATCTTCTTGTATAATTAACTTTAGTATTAAATATGTAAGTGTGATAATCTAAGAGTAATTTAATTTGAGATTGATATACAGTTAAGCTTTATAAAAAAAATATAGAAAGAAGTTTTATTTAAAAAACTTTTATATAATAGTTAAAGAAGGAAGTCATAAGAAGTAACTAGTTGTCATACAATAAACTTAAATCTATTCAAAACAGGTAATCTATTATGTCAGCATCCTTGTATTATAGTACTTCCTTCTAAGTTTGAAACCTGTTTGCGTTACGTGACTGGTATTACAAAGCAAAACTTTCTTGTGCATTATTTTCAACTTTTTCAACTTAGGGCACATCTCGTGATAAGAACAATAAAGACCTTCTTAAAAACTAATTAAATGCTCTTATCACTTAAGTATCTCAGACAATCGTCGATCTAAAATCGGTTTTTCATTGTCATTTTTTTCACCCAAAGAGAACATATAAAGTGAATAATAAATATAAATTATAATTTAATTAGGTCTTTCAAGTCAAAAACGGATCATATATTAATTAATCAAAAATTAAATGTGTCTTGAGCTTAATATTTTATATATACCAAATGTAATTTTCACAATACTTTCGATAAATCTGTTAAGTTTATAAACTGTTCATCTCATTAATAAGCAGCAAAATTCTTGATGAATCTTTGAAATACCTTGAGCTTAAGACAAATATTTTATTAACTTCACGAATGTTTCACTTTTCGTGAATGTAATATTCCAAAATTAGAAATTGTTAAGCTTGAAATAAGAAATTTAATTGTTCATTTTTAACCATTAATCGACAAAATAAAGATATAATAATATGTCTATCTTTTTTAAAAAATTTGTACAGCTCACGATATAAAACAACTAAAACTTCTGACGCACGTAACGATAATATTATAAAGGTTTTTATAGGGCTAATTAAAAATTTGGTATTAGATTTAAATGATTATTTAATTTATCCAGAATTGCTTTAATATTGTATAATTACGAAGCCGCAAGCCCAAAGTAGGGTTGACCAAATATTATGTTAATGAAATCATCAAACACAAGATTCCTAACACAAGTGGCTTTCACTTTTAAAAGGTCATTTTATGGAAATTCCAGAGGACCAGAGGTCTAAAGTTGTACTAAAAGTCAACGTATAATTTTCTTCAATTGTTAAATTAAATTTGAATTTGAATCCTGAGTAAACCACTAGATTTCTAAAATATCTATTGAAGAAGTTTACCTCTTTAAGTGACATTCACTTCACATTAATTTGAGTCGCGATTAAAGTGAATTAGTTGTCATACCATACCGATCTGATTCTTAATCGTCTGATAATAAAGTTTATGAATATTTAAATCAAATAATAATTGAATATTCCGACATCCTTTTGTTGATTAAATTTTTTAATTAAGTTTAATAAATATTTCAATTAAAATCATAATGATGTAAGAAATTTAAAAATATTCAAGATAATGACAATTACAATTGAGAGATACTTTAAACTATCATTTCTGGTCAGTTAATTTTGATTGTGTGGAACTGATTTCAATTAATTTCAAGTATATCCCTCCTTTGATTTCGGAAGCATTCCGGTCAAATTGAGAAAAGCCTCTCTACCTAAAGTGAATTCCAAATCCTTTGATTACTAACACTACTAGAGGTCCTTCAAATGCTGCAATGACGTCAAACATATGATAGCCTTAGAATTTTTTCAACTTGTAATAATAACCTAAATATAATTACTTATCTAAAATTGGTGATTCTTTTAGATTAAATTCAATGAAGTTGAACACTTTCTAAAATTAGGAATAGAATCCTTTCACCAAATGGAAAAATATATTTTATGTATAAAATTATGTATAAAACTAATGAGAAACTTTGTGAATCCGTATGAAAGGGAAAATAAAATATATTTCAAATATCATTCACTGTAGAGTAAAAAATGTAGGCATAAGCTTTAGCTCTGTAAGCAGCTTTACACATACAACTATTTCAAGTGATTTTAACGAGAATCTGCGAAAATAATAATTGAAGGATTTCTCTGAATAAATAAAAAAAATGTAAAGAACGCCTAAAGCCTTTATAGACTTGAAAGCAATATAATACAACTTTTACGTCCAGGCTTTATAATTTGTACATAATTTATTAACCGGATGATGGAATTAAAATTATAATCACCAATTAAACCACCATGAAAACACACTAAATAATCATGAGAAAGAGAAATGTTTTAATTCGTAACTGAATAACGATTCTGAAAATTGTTTAATACGGCTCCAGATTGTGTGCTGCATATTAAAATGTGACTTTCGCTATTACTCTTCATAGTCTAATTCAGTAGCCTAATTAAACTCAAAACTGCAAACGAGTGTTTTAAATTTTATGTGATTAATTCCGTTTTTAATATTTAAAAATATTATTGAAGGTTCCTCTCAAGTTATCAAATGATTGTATAAAATTCTTTCATAATGTTTGAATAATAATTTTTCACTGAAGTGAAAAATTTAAATTTAAAAAAGTTGCAATAAGAAAATATTTGGAGAAAACTTACCGTTGGCCAGCGAATTTCGTTAATTACAGAAATGTAGAGGAGAAGACTTATGAGATAACTTCCGGTGAACCCCATATCCTTTTCCGCAACTAAACGACAGATTCTTCAGAACACGGCTTTCCAAATGTGAATATCGTCACAGGGCGCTAAAGCGTCTTTATATAGAGGATATCTCACCCCCGCGCAGGCGTTCCACCCCATATAACTGTACGTCTGTTCGTGGAATCCAAAAGCAATGTGTACTCACAAATGCGTAAATACTCCTATTAAACAGATTCATAAATTGCGTACATTCGAAAAAAACAACGATAATGATAAAGGAAATTCAAATTTTGCCGTTCAATTGAATTCTTTTCAATTAAATGTCTAAATTAAAATTGAATGAAATGTTTTATAAGACATTTCATAGACATAAAATTTCTAAGTCCTCAAAAAAGCAACTAAAATTACTTTGTAATGTAACTAATTATAAATAATCTATTTTTAAACCTCATTATTTTCCTGTCATCCTTATTACTGCACTTAAAATTTTGTGTAACATTTTTTTCGACTGAAATTTTGTAGCAGCAAGATCCTTAATTTTTTTTTTTTTTAAGATTATTTTGGGTAAAAATAGGAAAAAAAAATTGTAGACATTGAAACCAAGGACCAAAAAAACTGAAATTGCCCGTGTATGAAAATCTCGAGATGCGCCCGGATTATTGCATGTAATCCCTTCTATTTTTAGACCAGACTGCATAATATTGGCCCACCCCCGACCGTTACGGCTGGCTATTTTTTACCTTTTCTACTCCTCTCATCTCACTACGAGAAGCGCATCAGGTGTCGTAAAGGGACTACCTTTAATGATCAACATCATAAATTCTTTATGTAACTTACATACGATAATTTTATATCTTAAATAGAGTAATCTTAATCCCAAATTAAACGTGTTAATATTCTTACTAAATATAATTTATTGCTAAAGAAAAATCGAAAAAATCCGGCTATAACTCACATGATATTAAATTTTTATTTATTTATTTCTACGAACGTGGGATGTGCTCTGAATGACTTCATTTGACAATAGGATGGATCCAAAATAATAATAGTAATTCACAAAATTCATCATTCTATAGATGCTGTGTTATTTTTGAGAATACAAAAATAAAAAATGTATGATTTTTTCCATCCACTTATAACTCAGCCATAGCTCTTACTTAATACCTTTCACAGTGACACCCCTCAAATACATATAAATATTATTCAAATTGATATATCGTCATTGTCTGTCGCGATCAACGAAAAAGCAGACATATAATACAAAAATAAAGTGTAAAATAAAGTACAAGTCAAATATTTCATGAGAGTTATGTGGGCGGTGATGGGCAAAGAAATTTAAAAAATGCAGGAATGTAACATAAAACAGGTTTATTAAAGCGAAGGCATGCAAGCGAAGTAATTTTAATTAAATTGTGATTTTTCTACATTCATGAAATGTGAATTTGAAAATGAATCTATTGAGTACTATTAATATAAAAGTTGGTTTATGAAGTTATTTAATGGAAAGATATAGACGAATTAAAAATAGCACTAACTTATTCATCATTTTTCCGAGCTTTGCAATTTACGGGACATATCACGTGGTTTGTGACGTCGGAGGATCGGTTTTGTGTTTCGATACCATGTCTTTCGGGAATACGAAATCTCGGGTATAATTGAACGTATATTTGCCAGGATGAGATTGTAAAAAGATATTCCTGGTAAAACGACAGGAATGGGTGTAAAAATAGCTTCAAGGATCAAATTGGTGATGTGAAGATTGTAATGATTATTTTTAGAAGTCTGAGACTTTGCAGCGCAGTGCTCAGATAACGAATTGATTGCATGCTGTCTGATAAGGAAAATGGACCTTTATACAAGACAATATTCGACATTCCACAGATTATGATAAAACGATGAGAATATATATAGAGAACTGATGTACAAATCTAAAAGAAATCCTGAAAATCTTGGAAAATGCACGAACCCTAAGAAAAAAAGTTATTTCTGAATTGAGACTAATTTTTTATTGCAAACATTCTAAGTATTTATCACTGTAAGTTCCATGATTGGATTTGAACAATTTTAAATCTTTACGTTAAAAAATGTATGTTTTCAGATCTACTTAATGAGTTTAAAATTAAATAAGAATTTTAAACTGAAAATGTTAAAAATTCATTAATATTTAAATTGAAAATAGAAACTACATAAATCCTACAAAGAAATAACTTAAAACTTAGATTTTCACTTTATAAGATATATTTTATCTAATCTGATTTGTAGTCTTTTTTATATGTACATAAATGTACATTACACAAATATATAATACAAGTATATATAATGTACATTGTATATGTTTGTATACATATAAAAAATACAAACTTTGATTAGTGCGCCAGAGAGACACTACACGACTTTGTGAGTGTAAGGAGGGTGGAATCACCAGGCGTCTGCGCTTGATTAACCTACTATGTATTATGTATAGCATTTTGTGCTTCCACGACGTGTAAATATACGCGGTCGGTGAAAAGTCGATTTCTTTCTTTAAAAAGACCTCGTGTGGCTTGGGAAAATGTTGCAGATATAAGAAAAAAATACAGTGAAATCGGGTAATAATAAAAGTAGAAAGTTTGAGCTGGAGTGGGCACCGGTTACGTGAAAAGTAAACTCAAATAAACTGAGAGCGAAGAATGCTGCAATCCTTTTGGACTCAGATCTATTATCCTCGTAATTATCGTTATACGATATTTACGAAAATGCTCCAATCGAAGAAGTGATCTTCGTCTAAATCCAATCCAACAACGGACGTAAAAATCGAGAAAATGTTGGCCGAAATGGTTCGACTTTCTTACCAACATCGAGCGTTCTACTGCTATGTCATTCTCAGCGTTTGGATTTTTCTTCTTGTCGCAGGTAATTATCTATATTTTTATCAATTTTTTCCATTTGGTCAACTTTTTTAATCGATCAAATTCATCATCATTGTAACAACTCTATACGGATCGATAATAGGTAGAACAGATAGAACTGTCAAATATTTGACACGGCGCCAAAACGAAATTTTGATTTCCACTACACATATATATGTATATACATATTCCGCTTTGCGGTTTAGCAGACGACAATTTTCCAGGAAATTCAAATTGCGGGATATTTGAAAACTGTTTATTTCCGATATTCTTATTTATTTTTAAGCATAATAATTACAAATAAGAATAATAATTATATCTTTTCAGGAATGTATAAGTATATTGGAGTGGATGAGAAGAGTTCGATGCAAAATAGACCATCGAGTAGCGAATTATCGATAAGAGAATTTCCAAGAAATCTGAAGTCTGATTTAAAAACTAAAAAGATCTTTAAATTCTGTAATACACCCAGTGACATTACTCAAGGAAGCGAAGGTAAAAATTTGCTTTAAACTTTATTAAAACCGATTTAAATTCTTTAAATTCTTTTTGTAGAAACAAGAACTTTTCCCATTTTTAGTAACTTCCTAGCGGACACAAAAACATTAATGTCCTGAGAACGTTCTAAAGACGTTCCTAGGACATCAATTGAACTGATACAAACGTCCTAGGAACATCTTTAGAACGTTCTCAGGACGTTAATGTTTTTGTGCACACTGGGTTGAATTTCTTTTCCTTTGTTTTGCAGGAAAAGTAGATGGAAATTTGACTTTGGAAGGAATAATAATCCTGACACGACATGGAGACAGAGGTCCATTGGCTCACGTTCGAAATATAAGTACCGTAAATTGTGCCGGTGATTTTACTGGAAATCCAGAAGTAGACACTGTCTATCAAAATTATCAAAACTTTCTACAAAACGCAACTCTTTATTCTCGAACGGCATGGGCTCAATTTTTGGGACCATTTCATGGATTTCCAATGCTTCCATCCAACTCCAGAGACTGCAAACTTGGCCAGTTAACGACATTAGGCGTGGGGCAACTTCTCAAAATTGGTCTTGTTCTTAGAAATGCTTATTACCACAAATTAAATTTGGCAAATAGCACCTTAACTTCCAAAGATGTCGTCGTTTTCAGTACACGTTATCGAAGAACAGTCCAGAGTGCTGTCGCTCTTCTCTATGCGTTATTGGAAAACGAAGGCTTTCAGAATTTAGCTAAAATCTCTCTGAGAGAAAGTCAGAGTTATGCTTTCTGTTATTCGGATTGTGCTTGTACTGCAGCTGATAAGTACTTGAAACTACATTCAAAGGTAAATATAAAATAATACATTGAAAGATAGATAATTTAGACTTTTTATTGAAAGACTAATATAAATTTTTTTTCCAGGAAATATCAAACCACTTAAAATCTCACCCAGCTGTTGCAGATTTAATCAAACAAGCCTCGAGCATTGTTCTCGAAATGCCAGAGCAGACAACAAATCCAAATACTCTCGTCGATGCTTTATTGACTTACGTTTGCCACAACGCTCCACTTCCTTGTATGGACTTCGAATCTCAGAGGCTTTGCGTGAAAGCAGAACACGTAACAGGAATTTTTGCTTATACTGAATGGGAGGCTCGCCAACATGGCAAAAGTCAATCTCGCAGAAAACATGGGCTTCTCAGAGCTTACGGACTTCTTCGCAATATCGTTAATCACATGCTGCGCATTATGTCCGAAAATAAACCAAAGATAGTTTTATATTCGGGTCACGATAGGACTCTCGAATATCTGTCTACTGCCTTAGGCATCTTTGCTGATCAAGCGATTTTGCCTCATTATGCGTCCAGATTTATCATCGAGGTCTACAAAATTAATCCGAAAAGTGAAAACCACGTCGCGAGCGATTTTTACTTCCGCGTGATCGTAAATGGAAAAGATTTAACGCAAAAGATCCGCTTTTGCAAGAATGCAAATTTCTACAGTGCTACTTACGTCGAGAGAAACGAGGAAAACGAAAAAACGAAAAGGGAAACAAAGTTGTGTCCGATTGAAGCAATTATCAGACTTTTGCACGATGATTATTTTGTTCCTTTTAACGCTACGAATTTTAAAGACGCGTGCTCGAATCACAAACATGGTTAGTGATCTATTTATAAGTTGTCTGCACTTTACATATCAAAGGATTGCAATTTAGTTATTTTTCAAGTATTAACTCTGGTATTAAACACAGTATTTCAAGCATAGTATCTATCTAGATCTATATTTATAATTTCGCTTTGTGATGGAATTAATTTGCGAAGGCAAAAAACTCGCAGCGAAATTATGAATATCAATTTTGCGCACTGATTTTTTTAAATAAGACAAAGGACCGGCTCAAACTTTTCCGAAAACTCTCGGGAAGTCAAGAGACAACCGTCCTTTCGATCAAGCACCACGTGATATTTTACACTCCACGAATTATATACACTGCATTTATTAATTACTTAGAGAATTTTCTATTGTATTACTACTAATAATTAGGTAGCTTTGCATATTAAGTAACGAAATTATTAAGGTTGAGCCGGTCTTGACCTTAAGATTACTGAATTATGAGCATGTTGCAATGACTTTTAAAAATACTTTTCTATGTATTTCTTTACCCCCTTCGGTAATAATTTGGTGCTTCCACACCGAAAAATTTTTCGAACATTGCCACACCCATAATATTTCTATCATTACAGCTTGGTAAAATTTTGTTTAGAGAGTCTTCCAAGCACTCGAAAAGTAAAATGCGATCGTCCGTAAAGAATTAGAATCTCTGAAAAAGTTCGCAAATCGTAGAGCTTGTTAAATAAGCAACGATTGAAAAGTCTCAATTTTTCGTTTCTAATTACAAATCGGAGATGCAGAATTCTGAAACGAGAGTTTTCTTTAAAACTTTTCTTACGATTACTTGAATGAAAACTTAAAGTGCATTGTTCAGACAATGTTCGAGATCCAATGGAGCCTTAAAAAATTATCTAGACTGTGTAAACTCTTCGCGATATTCTCACAGATACTTAGCTTTAGATGGCCACTACGTATATTTTATCATACGATTTATTGTAAATATGTAAATAATTTTCAAGGAAAGTAGATCAAATTGCTGAAAGCCCTGATTGTGAAATTAAATTTGAGAGGTAAAAGCTTTCAGATTTAAAGTTTACAAATGAGGTGCTTTCACCTATATTAAGGAATTTGTAGTTGTGTAAATGCGTAGAGTCAAAAATGGATTTCACCCATGACCAAGCACATCCATTTTCGATTTCGGAAAAAAATTTCAAATAGTTTTACTGTACCTCCTTCCTGGTTGTTAGCGACCAATCACTCGTTAAAAAATACGATACGCACATGAATACTGAGAAACTAGAGTTTAAAAACTGTTTTCGCAGAGACCCGTTTCAACTGTTTAGCACCGCACGTAAAAAATGATGAAATGCTGTTTTTATGTAAAAATTTATGATGGTATTAAAAACGTTAAGACGGTCTACATTTTCGTAGCACTTATTATAATTAGGACCTTTTGAAGATTACAATAGGTGTATACCTGTTCCAAAAAAATATTAATTCATAAAAGTATTGAATATTTTTACGACTAGTAGCAAGTTTCAAGTTCTTTAAATGAAAGAATTTTAAACCTTAATAGTAGACTTAAAACTTTAAAAATCGGATCATTCTTTAACACTTTATTCACAATATAAAAAACATACAATTCTTGTCAACATGCTTTGGTAAATTTCGGTAAAAGGAAGAGCCACTCACTAGTAGAACAATCGTCACAATAACATCTCTCTAAAAATATCTGAGCACCTATAATTGTCCTCCTATAGTTTACAGTATAAAAAACTTACAGCTATGTAGCGGTAGATTACAATATTTTACAACGAGCGGTATGGAATAAAATTGACTTGAATAATTTAAAGATAAAAGAAGAAACTATTATAGTGACTTAATTCCTTCGAGTCGAAGATCCGGCGAATTTAAACCGGTCACATTTTATTCTTAAGATATTGTTGATTAAAGAGAACTGAAATTAAAATTAATTGTAAGATTCACTAGTATTAAAACCCTCCTTAATTAAATTTGTAAAATGTTTCTATATTTAAAATAAAATTAGTGTAAATAATAAACTTAGACGTAAAGATAAAATAATATTAAATAGTATAAAGATGAGGGAAAGAGTAAAAGACTGGCAAACAATTCTCTGATCTAATCGGAGTGATCCGAATCCATATCTTTTTTAAATATCATATTGGAAACGCTAAAAATAATTTTCGTATCCCTCGTTTTGGTCTCCGCTGAAAAGTATAGACAATAATTGATATACAATACAATATTTAACATTGTTCAACTGAATTATTATGAAAAAATGTAATTATGAAAGAGTACTAACTTTGTCACAGGATTATCTCTCATTGGTGGCGAATGATTAGTAGTAGCTGATCGTAGTGGAATATAGGATTGTTCGGGATTATCAAGAATCGCATGAGCTCCGACTCTTTTCCCGGTTCGCCATCTCATTATCAGCCATTTCATTCTGTGAACACTGATTATAACAAGAACAGCGGTTTTGAAATGGGCTTTCGCGTTTTTACGACTTAAACTCTTCCTCGTGCATGACCTCTGGGTTCTAGTCAACTGAGCCAGGAACGCCATGGTATTTTCTTCCGACCGCTGATAGCAGGTCAACACACCGATTAAATATTGCTTCTGGTAAATTAAGGCTTTTCGCCTGCTATCAGTTCTCAGGTACTTTCCGTAGAAATGTTGCAACTGAAAAAAAATATAAAATGAAACTAATCTCAAATAAAGATCTTTATAATTGAATCATTTACTTCGACATGAAATAACTTACCTTCTCTTCTGTATTTGTACTCACAACTCCAGTGGAATGTGCAGGTCTCTTCTGTAAGAGTTGTTTTTCTAAATTTCTCACACGAAGTGCAAAAAGCTCTTTTTCCTCTCTCGCTTGACTAAGTTTAGCAGAGAGCACGGCCTTCTCGTGGGAGTATTTTTCTAAATTATCGTTCAGTTCCTAAAAACAAATCAAACGTTCAAGTTTAGGAATTAAAGATGAGAATTCTGGAGTGATTTAAAACGGACATTAAAGCTTACTTTGATCTTCTCCATGAACTTCAATGGCACATTCTTCTCATTAGCGAGTCTTTCCTTCCTGAGTTCCTCAGAAAGATCAATTTCTCTCTTCAGGCTTCCTTGAATCTCACCCTGCAAATCTGAAATCACTTCTTTCAACCTTCTTTCTTCATCCTTTGCAGACTTAAGTTGTCTATTAAGTTCAGATTCTTTCTCAGTCAAATTTTCCACATATTTAGCCAACTTTGCCTGCCTTTCCAACGATTCATTTAACTCTGATCTCGAATCTTGCAAATCCACTTCTAAATCTTTGAGAACATCTCTATGCTTATCCAACTCCCTCCTCAATCTCTTCAACTCTCCATGCTCATTACTCTTCTGTTCTTGCCTCTTAGCTTCCGCATCAGTCATCGTCTTAATCTTCTTCTGCAAAAACTGATACTCTTCTTCTTTAGCCTTCAATTCCTCTTTAATCCTGCTAAGGTTCGTGCTCAGATGTTCTTTATCACACTCCACCAAAGCAAGTTTACTAGTCAAATTTTCTTGCTTCTCAATTGCAATTTCCAATTGTTCTACACACCTCTTCTTCTCCATCTCCATGGTCTTCAAATTATCCTTTAATTCTGCATTATTCCGCTGTTCCTTCTCAAACTTATCATTCAACTCGAAATACTTCTGCTGCTCTTGTTTCAACATCTCAGAAGGAACCCTCAAAATTTCATCAGAAGTCTTCTCCTCTCTGCTAATCGCACTGAGTTGTACTTCCAAGGCCTTACATTCTTGTCTGGCCTGATTTAACTCCTGCCTCAATTTATTCTCAGCTTTCTCAGACGACGTGAACTTCTTTCTCAAAGCAGACAAAAGCTCAGCATCTTGTTCTTGCAGACTCTTCATATTCTTCCTCTCCTCTTCAACTCGAGTATTCAAATTTCTTACAGCGTTCTTGTGACTTAAAATTTCTTCTTCAAGTCCTGTTACTTTCTTCCTCTCCTCTTCCAACTCTGATTTGATCTGCAGGATCCTGGATTCGTATTCAGCAATCTGGGACATCAGCATCTCCCTCTCGATCTCCAGATCGTCCTTCAACCTACTCAATAGAAGAATATTTTTAATTCTGAGAAATAATAAAATTAGATTACAGGGTTGTTAAAGAAGTCAATTTAATTTAGTTTCACGTCCTAAAACATTTACAATAAAAAATTAAGATTCAAAATTAACTATTAAAAAGTGTACCCATTCAAAATGGAAACGTTCACGTACCATAACAACCCTGGATTAAATTAAAATTGGTATAATTTATAAAATTTAAAATAAAAAATTGAATTATTGAATTTTTAACTGCATTACACTAAAAAAAAGTAGAGAAATTCAAAAGCAAAAAATCATCTCCTTACCTATTCTGTTCTTCTTTCTCTTTAATACTCTGTTTCAGCTTCAACTTCATCTCATTCAACTTCTCCATCAACTTCTCCTGCTGCCCTCCTGAGGTATATCCTCCTGGTTTTATATTCAACGAATTGCAGGCATGCTTCTCCAACTTTCGAACTCCTTCTTCAGGTTCACTCTCAATAACATCCATAATTTGTCTATCAAGTTGAGCAGAAATATTCAATTCTCTCTGAACCATATCTTCTATACCTTCATCTTCCTGGATTCCGTCTTCTTTCAATGTTTCCAATTCATTCATCACTCTCTCCAAAGATTTCTTTAAATCCACATTAATTTTCTTCTCTTCCTTCAACTTCTTCCTCAACTCTACCACGTTTCCAGACTCCTTCATCTTATTTTGAATAGTTTCCAAAGCCCTATGCAAACTCTTACTGTCATCACTCATTTGTCTGATGACCTTGTCCTTTTCTTTCAGGTACTCTTGCAGGTGATGAATTTCCTGATTCTTATTACTATCACTCGGAGATGAAGCATTAGAAAAGCTATTTCTTCTAGCCATTTCCTCCAACCTTCTAATAATCTCATCCCTGTTATTCAAATTCTGAGTCAATTTCTGAATATCACTTTGAAGATTCGAAATTTCCTCTTTAGTCAACTCGTACTTCGTTCTGTATTCATACAACTGTTTATTTTCGTTATCAATCTCCACATTTCGAGTCTGAAGTGTTTCAATAGTAACATCCTTTTGGAAAATAACCTCCGACATATACTTCACTTCCTGACATTTTTCCTTTAAAGCCTCAACTATATTCTCCTTTTCAATCTCTTCGATATTCTTCTTCAGTTGAGAATTTTCATTGCTCAACTCTATCAGGATCTTCTCATTAACTTGGATTTTGCTCTTATAATCTTCTAATTCTTCAACCTTCAACTTCATCGTGTTCTCCACTTGCTCCAGGTCTTTCCTGATCTTGTTTTCGGAAACCTGACTCAGTTCGTATTGATTCTTAAAGAAAAGTTTATCACGAGTCAAGGCTTCAATAGTATCCTTCAACTCAACTCGAAGTTCCTCTAAATTTGTCTGAATTGCAATCAACTCCGCCTCTCTTTGCCTCAAAGTTTCAGATTTCAAATTCAGCTCCCCTTTAATTTCATTTAATTGAGACTCTAAAACTTGGATCTGCTTTTTCAACAACTCATCCGAAGAAGACACACTCTTTCTATTTTCTGGAGAAACATGCTCTGATTTTTGTGATTCATTAGATAAATTTTCTTCGCTTGGAGACTTTGAATCACCTTCGCTCTTCTCTAATACCGTTTCAACAAATTCCCTAGTCTCTTTTGGATACGAATTCGACAAACTCTGAGACTGGAATCCTAATTCCAATTGCGGAACCTGAACTGCTTTATTTCTCTCTATCAAAGTAGGAGAAAGTTCTAAAGTATCCTTTGAAATTCCGGGCAGGGGAACTCTGAACGAAGAAACGTTGAAATGATTCCTCGTTAAATTCTGAGCTTCACGAATTCCTTCTTGATAATCTTCGCATTCAGAATTAATCGATAAAATATCACTGAGAGTTCTTGCACTATTCTTCGGCTCTTGCTTTGCCATTTCCTTCAGCTGATTCTCATCAAGGTTAAGGGAAAGGTACAATTCAAGTTGTTTTTCTTTCTTAAACAACTGCTCCTTCAGATGATCTATTTCTTCATTCTTATCAGCAAGCATCGTATCCAAAAGCTGGGGAAGTTCAATATGAGCGCGTTCTTGCTTTCCAACTTTGGATTCAAGAATTCTCTTTTCCTCTTCTGCAATTTCTAGACGATCTTTCAATTTTTGGATAACATTATTTTCAGATTGAACAACATTCGCAATCTCCATTTCTTTTTCCATTAAAATCTGATTAGCTCTCTCGAGTTGTTCTTTTATCTCTTTCAATTCCAAATCTTTGTCTGCAATCAAGCGCTCCATCGACTGAAGTTTCGTATTTGTCTCGTGAAGTTGAAGTTCCAATCGGGAAGTTGCTTGTCTCTGGGCAAAAGGTGCATCTTGTTTTTGTTGCTCAAGTCTTCCTCGCATCACTTCCATTTGAAACAATTGTTCTGAAGCTGTTTGCTGTAAAATTTCCTGCTCGGCTTGTAACTCTTCATTCTGATTTTTCAAAGTAGTCAGTTGGATATTCAAATCCTTTATTCGTTTCAAAGCCACTTCTTCTGCTCTTGCATGTTTCATCAATTTATCTTTTAGTTTCAAAACCTGATCGAGTGGAAGAGTCGGTGGGATGTTTGGATCATCAGGTGTAGGACATCGAGAGGCTTCTATCTGATCCCTAATGGAAACATCTTCACTAGGTTGACTGATGCTTAAACTAGAACCACAAACATGCAAGGCTTCGAGTTCTTTGATTCTCTTATCAATATGATTGTGCATCTCGCGAAGCTCCATTTTGATTTGTTTCAAGGTTGAGGAATTAGAATTAAAATGCTCCGAGCTTAATTTATGCTTTCTAAGTTCCTCCTGAAGATGACTAATGTGATCATTTAACTGTATGTTCTCGCTTCCGGATTTAATGGACTCCAGTTCTTGAGCGAGTTCTTGCTGGTTTCGGTTCTGGGCTGATATCAATTCTTCCAGTTGATCTATTTGGGTTTGGAGAAGTTCTTCATGCTCAACTTTTGTTTGAAGCTGTTGTTCAAGGTCGGTTATGATGTCTCGTAGAACCCAGATTTTGTCGACAGCTGCTTTTAATTCGCTTTCGGTTTCCGATTTTTTGGCTTCCGTGTCCGACATCAAGGAAGACATTTCTCGTATTTGAAATTCGAGTGCCTCCACCTGTTATTTTGTATTATATTTTGGTATTAGGTATCAGTAGTTAATAAGGAATTTAATAATGTTGGTTCATGATTAATATTTACAATACATGCATTTCATTATGAGTAAAAATTACTATGTTTTAAAAGTAATTTCTAGTTGCTAATTTTTTAGGACCAACTATTTACAATCTCCATAATTACACCAAAACTTCTAATTAATGGTAAAATATGACTTTACAAGGAGTTTATAATAAATAATTAAATTAATACGAAATTAAAAAAAAAAAAAAGATAAACAAATAAACGTAAAAATAATATTTGAATTAATCAGCGCTGTAACCATTTATTATGCCTGAAATCCAGTTAAGAAAACTAATATTTGTTTTAAAATAAAAGACTTCACTCACAGCAGCATGGACGTCAGTTGTTCGAAGCACAAGGTGTTTTGACGACGGAACAGGCGATAGTGAAGACTGCATTGTGCAACAAACAGAAAACCAAAACCACAGTGCGGAAAAATCGTGTTAATACAATTAGCAGTGATGCGGTGTTACAAGCATAATTACTACCATATTAGACAAAATTAATATCAAAAGGACACCTGAAATTCACTCTAATTGCAATTTTACTCAAAGCTAAAGTTGCGACACCGTTAGTAAATTTCGAAAACTATTCTCTTTAACCATTAAACACCAAAATTAAAAGTAAAAGTATGAGCGCCTAGTTTCAATTAATTTAATAGAGTTAATCTTATTCTTGTGAACTTAAAATTTTAAGAATTAAAAAAACAAAACGAAATAAAATTAACTGAACTTTAAAAAACTTGAAAGAAATCAATTACGTTGAAATTTTACGTACCTCAGAAGTCATTCGCTGATCTCTTTCTTTCGTTCTCTCAAGATCTCGAAGCTGACTTTCCAAATTCTCGATTTTTTTAGTTGCCTCATCAATTTCTGCTTCTCGTTCACTGGTTTGTTCTTCTAAAAACTTTTTCATCGCTTTAAGCTGTTTGTCAGCAGCCGCGATCTACAAATTCAATACTCATTAAAATCTCCGGCTCATCATCTAATTTTCAAATTGAAGAATTAATTTTGATTGAGATTATAGAAATAGCAAACGGTAATCAGCTTGAAATAAAACAGCGTTAGGTAATTATCATAAAAAAAATTCGCCACGCATTAAACTAAACATGCAATGATTCTTTTATTAAAACACCAAATTCAAAAATCAAGAAAAATTTAAGAACACAACTAATTTGATTATTTATACTTAAATTTGTCTTTAAAGTGCAAAACAATCATGCGAAAAAAGACAATCATCCGTTTTTTAGCGAATTAAGAAAATAAATGATGAGTTATTAGTTTTCAATACAAGAATGGAATTTTGTAAATTAAATGATTGAAGTGAAACACAACCATTGTCAAAATGAAATGATAAATTATTTACGAACACCTTCTTTCCCTATTTCTATTCATTTTTTCCCAGGAATTCCAGAACCGTGGACGGGTAAAAAGGAACTTTTGCCAAAGCGATAATAGCTTTTCAGACATTATAGTATTTCAATGTCTGATTTGTTAAATGGCTGCGAAAACCGTAGACGTGTATTATTAAGCTCTATAATAGAGAGTGGTTCTATATTCGATATTAGTAATTCTATGATTTACCTTTCGACAGCAAACCCTGTGAATGTATGAGGGAGGATTGGGTTCTAATGACACCTGCTGGCAAGACAACAGAACGCCAATCAATTTTTTTATAATCTGCATCGGAGCCAATCAATTGACATATCACTGATGATGAGAATCTTTCACTCGTTATTAAAAAATTCAATATTAGAATGCGTAAAACCCTACAAGAAAAAATCGCTTTTTCCAACTTCTCTTTCAGAAATTGTTTTAAATCATACACGTTTCAAAACGAAACCAAAAAGAACAGTGATAATCTAATGATCATGAAGAATGCTAGATTCTGATTATACATATCAATAATTCGGAATTTCTTCTACTTAAAGAGAATGTTTGTAATATACATGATTTATCAAATAAATGAACACATGTTAAGCGAAAAAAGATGTTATTAAATTAGAGAGGGATATTATTCCAGAAAGGAGTAAAGCATGCACGAAGAAAAGACAATTACTGGAATTAGAAATACAAAAATTGAGGAAATCTATAACATGCAAAATTACAAAATACAACCTTTCATTTTTACAATCCCATCATAAAGGTATTATTTTTATATAAAATCTTTCAATTCATCATTCTCCGAGTTGAAAGATAGAAAAAACGTTTTTTTCATTTTAAAGAGATATAAATGTTATGAACTTTTCAAACCTTCAAAACTGCAGCACTTTTATAAATTTATTAAGGGAATTATAATTTGAAAACTCCTAAAAAATGTAGTATGCAAATAAATTTTTCACTCAAATAAATTCTACAGGAAAAAATCTCTAAACAAAAGTACTGTGTAGTTTGTAAGCTAAGCGCTTTGATACAGGGACATACAAAAACCAATGGAATTACTAAATTATTCTCATAGTGCAGACACCACAACTGTATGTATTGCAAACTATAACTAAATGTGCTTATTCATGCATTCAGTGCGAAATTCAAAATCATCACAAGCGAAATTTACCTGATTCTGTAGATCTTCCTTCTCCTTTTTAGAATCGTCCGATATTTTGTCATTGTGTCTGCATAATTCTTCTACCAATTGAAGAAGATAAGGACTGTCTCCACAGCCATTCATTATCACCGATCTCGCTGTAAATTAATTTTAAAAAATGAATTACCTTACTCAATAAAATATTGAATATGTACTATTTTTTTAATAGATATAAACCCTACCTCGATCTTGAAGTTGCGAAATATCTTGCATTTCATCCTCGCAGGTTTGATCCTGTTCTCCATATCCTTCAGAGATAATTTCCTTCTTATTTTCCGCAACGATGAGAGATTTTTGCATCTTCTGAATTTTCTCTTTCAACTGCTCAGACTCCTCTCGAAAAATAACCATTGTGTTTTCAGTTTCAGAGAGCCTGGAAGTCAATTCTTCATTGATTTTCGTCAACCACATAACTTGCCTTGAAAGTTGATCTAAATTGGATTCATCCAACGAAAATGGTACCCCAAGAATCTCAGCGCTTTCGGATTTTAATCGATTCAAACATTTATTCAATTCCTTTCTGAATTTCTTCATGATGTCTATATCTTGTTCGATTACTTCCGCTAAGCTCTCGTTGTCGCTGTTAATTATCGAAGCTATTTCAATAGAATGTGGAGCAAAGTGAACGCGTTTGATCTTCGGTAAAGATTGTTCCTCCACTTTGTTGCTGCTGTTCAAAATACTTTCGTTTGAATCAAGGGTTTCATTTCCTGTAGTAGACTTCGAATTTCTATTAGCGATTGACTTCTGGGGCGTTTGTCTTTTCTGAACTTCGCTGATGAATGTGTTGTTCACTTCGTCTTCGCAAGCAGCAAAAAAATGTATTAAGTCACCGACTACATTTTTCAATGTCTCACACGTTTTATGCAATTTATCTCTGTAAACAAAATTGTTATTAAAATGTGATACATCAAAAAATGTAGCAGAGATTTTGAATTTAAAAATTTGTAAATACCTCTCTTTGATTAAATCATTTTTCAGGGAAGCCTTCTCTCCCACAGTTTGTTCAGATTGAATTGCTCGATTGCATTCTTCTTTGAGATTCTTAATTTCCTCCTCATAGCGTTTTATGGTTTTGTTTGCTGCGTTTAGATTGCTATTGTGTTCTTCCTTCAAGCGTTTAACTTCTAAATCGTGTTTGTCTTTTAACTCTTGGATCTCACGTTTCGCGTTGTTCGTGAATTTATTTCTGAGCTCTAGTAATTCGGAAGGCCAGTTTTCTTCGACGTCCGAGTCGATCGTGAGTAGAGTCTGTGAAATTTAAAATTATTTTGTTGAATTAAATTATCTTCTCTAGATATGTATTATTTATTTGTTTTAAAACTAGAGGACAAGTACATATTGAGGACTCCCAGAACCAAATAAGATAATTGAGAAATGAGGAGGCGGATTCTTTTGGAAAACATTAACACAATGATGATGAAACAAAAAAGTTTAGAAATACAATTAAATTAGCAGGATTGTTGTAGAATTAGGAAATATAATTTCACTTTGCTGTAGCCTAAGACAGCTACCTGAATTTGATCCTGAAGTGCGTTGACAATATCAAGTCGAGCAAGCGCTACTTGTTCCTCAAGTTGATGGCTATAAGCAGCTCGCAGCTTCGTCAACTCACTACTTTCCAATGCTGTCTCGTCCAAGTCAGTTTGACAATACTGCATGCGTGTGAGATCACACGGAAAAATAGTTAATTACATAAAGAACACGAGTTAATGATGAAACACAATGTTAAGCCTCAAGTAAAACAAATCATGCTTACAAATAACTTTCAACTGATTTCAATAACCCTTTTCTCCAAACAAAACACAAAGTAAAATCGAATTAGCTTTTAGAATATTAATTTTAAAGCTTAGACGACATAATCAGTAATCGTAGATCTGTATTTTTGATTTTGATACTGTTAATCTATTTAAGGGATTAGTACCAAAGTTTTCACCTTTTTTTAAAGAATTTTTATTTCAAATTAAAATTTATATTACAGATTCTAATTTTTCACATATGAATATAGATATAAAACACTATTAAAAAAAATTTTTTTTTTCTATTTTTAATGATAAATCTGGCCGGTATGGCTGCCTGAAGTTACCCATTTTAAAAACTGGTCGCCATGATATTTCTAGTTGGAGGCTCTGAATCACAAAAATCAATGAGATTTATAAAAAAATAGACTTGTCGCTATCGCATGAACTAGGATGGTTAAAATCCGAAAAAAAATAAATTCAAAATGGCCGACTTGAAAATTTTTCACCTTTTTTTTTACCGTAAATTGTTTAAAAAAAAGAGTTAAATATTAATCAATAATTATGATTCTAGTTCATGTGATGAAGACGTGTGTAGAAGACATATCCAAATTTCAGCCCGATCGATCCAATAGTTTTTTCTGAATCATGGCAACCAGATTGAAAAATTTTGTTTCGAGAAAACTGCGTTTAAAGTTTTTGTTCTAAAATACAGGGTGATCCATTTTAATTTATAAGTACCTTCTAAAATACTTTATCTACGAAAAAATGGTTTAGACAAAAGTTGACCAGGACCGAGAGGGCCATTTAACTGTACCATCAATTTTGACCTTGAGTTCAATTTTCAAGGTCAATACGATTTTTTAAATGGGAACCCCTATATTTAACTACGGATTTAAATGCGTTTTTCGACCTGTTCTCGATATTTATGACCAAAATAACGATTAACCCAACAATTCTACATATGTTTATTATAAGAATTTGCACTTTTTAGAAAATCGATTTTTCAAAATTTTTTTTTGGTACTAACCCCTTAACTTCAAACCTTCATAACTATAAAAAGAAAAACCTACCTGATTAACGGCCTTGAGGAGAGACGTACGGCTGCCTTTTTCCTTAAAATTCTTCAACGCCTGCTGTAACGTCTCTATTTTTTCCTTATACTCTTTTATAGCCATCAAAGTTTCTTCATCTCTCCTCTCAACTTTCGAAGTATTTTCCAGATTCGAAACATTCTGACAATCTCCAGCACCTCCAAAGTACAAATCATCAGTGAGTTCTTCAATTTCACTATCATTATCCGACATCTTCTTCGACTGCTGGCTAAAAATCTCTTCTGAATATTGCTTTTCCATCTGAAGACATTTTTGCTCAAAATAAGTCCTCAACTCTTCCATTTCTTTCTGATGTCTTTTTTCCGACTCATTAATCTCAAGTTTATGCTTCTCACACATCTCATCAATCCTCCTCACAAAAGACTCATTCTCTTTATTAAGACGATCGACACACTGCTTGAGGGAATCAACACTATCAACCTCGTCCTTCAAATCCCCAATTTCGTTCAGCAATTTCTCATTCTCACCTTTCACTCTCTCAAACTGCCCATGATACTTCTCAATCTTTTTCTCCATTTCCTCATAATCCTTCTGTTTCTCCAACAACTCCTTCAACTCTTTAAGAAGATGCTCATTCTCTTTCGCTAGAGCATCAGCTTCTGCATGAAGCTTGGAAATATCGGTCCCTCCAGTGCTATTAGCAATCGTTTTAGTACTATCATCTGTCATATTTTTATTCAGTGTAGATTCTTCAGAAAGTTTCGTTTCGACCAGATCAAAGTTGTTATTAGACTCGTCGACAAAATTACTCCTATTGGAAATAGTCGAGTCATCCATTCTGCTTTCTCCCATTAAAGTCATATTCAATCTCTTGTATTCTGCACATTCTGCCCAAGCAGCAGCCAAACCATTTTTCAATTTCTCTCTCTCTTCTTCAATCGTCTTTGTCTTTTCATTCATGGATTCTAATTTACTTTTGTACTCCAAAATCTCCACTTCCTTCTCTCTCAAGATCTTTTTCAGAGCTTCGATCGCGTCCTTAGAATCACTCTTCCAATTCAATTCCTTTTCCATCGTTGCAGCTTCTGAAGAAAATTTATCATGAATGTTCTTCACGTCCTTTAATTGTTTCTCATACGACTTTTTCGCCAAATTTGCTTGTTCTAGTTCTTCATTTGCTTTTTGGATACTCTCCTCAAGATCATTAATTCTACTCAGAAGCTTCTTCTCCATTTCAATTTTGTCTTCTAATTGGTGAAGATTATGTTGGTACTGCACAGCAAATTCGTCGATGGTTTGATAAACTGTCGCATCGAAAGGAGAAGAAGTGGTACTAATGCCACTGATTCTCGACATATTTTTTTCCAGGTCGTAGATTTTGTTACTAAGAGATCTCTCGTGCATTTGATTGTTTTCAATTAAAGATTGGGCAGCAGCATAACGAGCTGAGAGATCGTCCATTTTGAATTTCAGGACCTCATTTTCCTGCTTCAAAGCCGCAACATCGGAAAGTGCTTGTTCCAAGGATCGCTCAATGCTTTCTTTCGATTCTAGGACACTAGCTGCTGCTATATATTTTGCAGTCATGTCGTCAAGTTGAATTTTATGGAGACGAATTTGCTCATTCAACATTTCATCCCCTAGGTCTTCGAGATTTGAACGCTGCAGGCTCACATCCGATCGGGAATTTTGTAAATCGCTTCGATTCATTAACTCGAGCCTCAGAGCTTCCACAGTTTTTTTGTAATTGACCACCTGTGCTTGGAATATCGCGAGTTCCTTAGTATGAGAGATTTCTTGCTGTTTCTTATCTTCCTTTAACTTTTGCACGCGATCGTCATAATTTTGTTTGATGGATTCCAACTCGGATTCGTGCTTCATTTGCAGATCCTACGAACAAAATTTAAGAATTGAAAAAGGGGAAATTGGGGGCAAATCACAGGTATAAATAATAATTTAATATTTAATAAGAAAATACCTTTAATTCTTTTTGATGTTCCAAAGCATTCGCGTTGATCTCCGCAGTAAATTTCTCCATAAGAACTTGCATTTCCTTCTTGATTTTTTCCACTCGAACTTCTGCTAATTTCTGTTGCTCCAGGGTTTCAGCACTTGCGCGAATTTCTTTGTTCAAATTACTAATCTGCATTTTATAATCTCCTATTTCTGAATTTTGGAGTTCTTTTTCCATCTCCAATTTTTGAATTCTTTCGTGAGATTCTTTAATTCTATCTTTGAGATCACTGATTACATTTTTCTGCTCAGTGACGTTAGATTCTAAGGCACTTAACTGAAAAGATATGGTACCATTTATAAGGAATAAAAAATAAAAAATTGTTTAATTAATAAAGATCTCTTTCTTCTTACCTTTTCTTGTGTAAGTTTTTCGGAGTTGGGACTACTGAGCTGCACAGTATTGAGGGCATTTAATTGTTCTACTAAATTATCACGAGCTCCTAGCGCTTGCTCGAGAGACGAGGTTAAATCTTCTATGAGTTTATCGCGTTGTTGGACAGCTGATTCAAATTCTTGAAGCTGCAAAAACATAGGATTTGAAATCTGAAGATCAATTTTGCTACCTTTGCAGTGAAGAATTTAGAAAAAGAATCCCCTACTTTAATTTTAGAATAAAATAAAATATTGAAAATAGACAATTGATATTATCTAAGAATAATACAAGTTAACTGATTAATGAATATTTTTAGAAGTAAATTTATTAATTTAAGGCAACAAAAATATTGAAAATTAAAAAATACTTACTTTAGAATGGTAAACAGCTATGATACTTGAATTATTCGGAATACTGCTAATATGGCTACTGTTATGAGAGGAGTTTGGAGAGGAGTTTTCGCCTCGAAGATGATCAATTTCAGCGTTCAGTACCTCTACCATTGTCTCTTTTGCTTGCAACAATTCCTCTAATTCTGCTACTCTATTAGCCATTCCTTCTAATTCCGCTTCCCCTTCACCCTCGCTTGCGCTCACACTACTGTATGTTATATCCCGTGAAGATATGCCTTCATTTGCCTGTTTTTGAATTGGAAAGATATCAGTTTTGGAATTAAAATTGAAAAAATAGTACTAATTATATTACATATAATTCTTATAATGTACTTACACTAGCACCTTGTGCTTCCAAGTATTGTTTTGGCATATTGATACGCAAAGATTCATCATCAGATACTTGAGAAAGTCTGCCCATACGTTCGGCTTTAAACCTCTCCAACTGAAAAATATTATTGGATTTTTTGAATCAGAATTTATAAAATGTAGATTCTTTTGATTAACAAAAAAATTAATCCGAATCAAAAATACAACTTTACAATTACCATTTATATCATTTTCATAGATAAAAATACAAAATTTTCCCACAAATATTCTGAATTAATAAATAAAACGAGGTTTGTTCACAGACCAAAACGTCGATTTTAAAATAGCATAGAAATAATGTCAAGATATCATAACCAAAGTGAATTAAAATCACAACTAAACAAATACAAATGGAATTACATAGTGTTAGGATACAATAAGTATAATTAAAATCAACCCACTTCTCTCATATTGATATTGAGTAACTAAACAATCTGTTTACTGTTCAAAATGTAACCTTTACAGTAAACATGGATTCCAACCGTCATAACATTTATTGTTTCAAATAAAAACTTGAAGCATACTGTCCTTTTTGTAAAAAAAAATCTAAACGTAAATACGATAAATACGAAATCTGAGGAAGGTTATTTCGAAGTAACCTACTCCAAATAAGGTACAACCGAATAAGAGTCTAAAACAGAACTTTCTATTTTCGACTTACGATCGAAAGAGCCTAATCGTATGTAAAAATAGCCTAATTCTAATTATGAATAAATAACAAAAGGGTAAACAGCCCTACCATTTCTTTCCCTGCCTCCAAGGCACGTCTTCTACGTTCCTCTTCATCCATCACTTTTTACAATTTTCTTTACAAATTAAAGAAAAATTCAAACCAATAATATATATATATATCTATCACACCACACGATTAATTGTTTTTTTAAAAACCCTTTAATGTCACTTCAGCTATTTATGTACTACATCTTTAATCTTTAAACGTTGTTCTAAAGTGTCAATTCTCAACAAATATATTTTTCTGACCGTTATCATTGACCCTTTTGTCTTTTGTCGGTTATAATTACATATACATAATCAATTATAATTTACAAAACGCGAAGCGTCAAGCAAATGACACAAACTAAACCGTTTACAAGATAAGCAAAACTGTGAGGTTTTGAAATCATAGCTGCAGTGCTGCCACCTGGAGGAAAAATTTCTCTTGTGGAGAAAACACGGAAAACACGGCGAAAAACAGTTTTTTTTTTTAAAGGAAAAAAAGAAACAAGAATTGAGTCTAAAAGAATGAAATAATATAATTTAATTCATCATCTTTTACCTTTGAAAGGGATTTCGTGCTTCTTTTTTTGCAACAAAAAATAACTTTCGATCGTTTGAAACGGTGCTTGAAGAAAAAAAACTTCATTGTAAACAAACCTTATTTTCGACCAGTGAAAGTGAAATCTGTCCTGTCGTTCAAAAAATTCGCGTCTATACTCTATAGTGTTTATTTCGCATTTATTACACTAATTACTATTTAATTTTTTATTTGGAAGCTCGATTTTAAAGAAGTAAATGGAAATGCATGACGTGTTACACGTGGAAGTCTGTCAAAAGGTTGACAGGTACTGTAAATCATTCAAATATTTGTCACCGCTTTGTCTTTTATCATGCCGCATGCTCGTTTGTCTAAAAGTATTTACCTATACCTTCTTGACCTTCTTGATAACTTTCATTGTTTAAATGATTCGCTACAACTAATTTGTATATTGAATGATATTGAATTGAATCCCTAAATCTTAGTTATAATTCGCTTCATGAACTTTGATTGTCTGCCAATTTACATAAAAAAAATGCCATAGACTCTTTCTATTAAAAAGTTTTTTTTTTTTTTCAAATTTTGCATGATTTTGTTTTCCTCGTAGAATAATTCCTAGGGTTCGATTGTTTATAAAAAGAAGTTTAGGTTCAAAATAAGTTTTAGAAAAATAAGTATTACTCATGGTTAGAGACAAAGGAAATTAATTTCTTAGCTTTTTTTATTGAGCTTTAAAAACTTTATATTTTTTACTTTGAATGTAGAATCTCTGCAATTATATTACTATTGCAAAACTATAGCGTAAAAACCTTGTTATAATAATATGAATATGTTATAATTACAGCACACTACCTCCTTCTGATGTAGAAGAAGTTGTAAGAGCAGAACTAAGCTTATTGAAAGATGTTCCTCTCAACGTGCCAATTCAAGGGGAAAGCTTTTCCAAAGATATTATAAAGAGTCATGTTGAATCGATCGTCTGCTCTTCTAATAGCACTGAGGTATACTAATCATGTTCGAAACACTATTTCAGCTTTTAATTCAAAATTACTCATTATTTCCGTTTCAGAAAACTCAAATGAAAATTCCCAGCAGTACTTTCAAAGTTTATGTCTATCGATTAACTCAAGAAAATGCAGCTACGGAGACTTTTAAAACTGATTCCGACGAATTATCTGCTGCTACTCACTGGATTCTTCCCTCAAAAGATTTCCACGGATTATGGGAAAGCCTGATTTATGAATCCGAAGTTAAAGAACATGTAAGAAGCATTTAATCTCTTTCTCACTCTCTTCTCATTGATAATTTATTATTGGAATTTAAAAAGAGTAACATTTCTTACAGCTGCTGCACTTTGTTGAGACGACGATGTTGTTCTCGGATCGAAAGGTCGATCCCAACATAATAAGCTGGAATAAAGTGGTCCTTTTACACGGACCACCAGGTACAGGAAAAACAAGTTTGTGCAAAGCTCTCGCCCATAAAGCAACAATTCGTCTGGGCAATCATTTTTCTCATGGAGAATTGGTTGAGATTAACAGCCATAGCTTATTCTCGAAATGGTTTTCAGAGGTGGCATTGAATTGTATTAGATGAGTCTTCATAAATTTTCTTTTAGATTTTTTTTAACTTATATTTTTTTTTTAGAGTGGCAAGTTGGTTATGAAGCTCTTCGATGAGGTAAAAGCTCTACTAGAGAATCCAAAAGCTCTGGTTTGCGTTTTGATAGACGAAGTGGAATCACTGGCACACGCTCGAAAATCTTGCACTAATGGAACCGAACCCAGTGATTCAATTCGTGTTGTGAATGCTCTACTTACCCAATTAGACCAGATAAAAAAATACCCGAACGTATTGATTCTTACAACGAGTAACGTGACTGAGGCTATTGACGTTGCGTTCATAGATCGTGCAGATATCAGGCAATTCATTGGATTTCCGAGTGAGCAAGCGATTTACAAGATTTATAGCTCGTGTATAAAAGAATTGATGAGGGTAAGTTTATTCCTTAAATGTATATCTCAGAAAATGTATATTTTATCTCAGTTTTCTTTTATTTCATATTTCAGACTGGCTTCATAGAATCAGAAGTTTTAAGCGAAATGTCATACTTAAAGAAGCTTGGCTACGAAGAAACCATGGATACGAGACACAGTCTTATGTTGCTCGAATTAAGTAAACAAAGTGTGGGAATGAGTGGACGTGCACTGAGAAAAATACCATTTTTGGCCCACGCTTTATATACTCATTCAACGAAATGCACAGTTCCTCGATTTTTGAGAGCCATGCATCTCTCCATTGAAAAACAAAAGGAAGAGGAAATCGCATAATTAAAAACTTAATTTCAGCCGTCCTTTTTTATATTTTTACAAACGAGTCACACTCGTACTTTAAATGCAAGTATTTCCCAAAAAGCTTATTTAATTTAACTAATCCCGAGGTGGTTCTTAAAAACGCTGAAAAGCATTTATCACAGAAAAGCACAGTATTTTTTTTCAGGACAATATTTTCGTATACAAGCATTTCAAAATTTTATATTTTTCCTCTCATTTTAAAAGTATCTATCCTTTTTGCAAGTGCCTTAATAGTACTTGAGAGTAAAACATCTTTTGTACTTGTATTTTTATTAACGTTATTTAATAGCTTTAATATTAAGCTTGGATAATTAATCATTTTTCTATTTATTTTGCATGAAAATCAAGTATTAAACAACTGTAAGTCTAAGTTTCAAATAAAAAGATGTAAAATGTAAATTTAATTTTTTTCCTTGTTCTGAGTCATTCAGAGAATTTTATTACAGCGCGTTAAACATGAATTGTATTGATTGTACAATTGTAAACAGAATTTTCATGATTTAAATTTCCCGCTAGAAATATAACCTCGAAAGTCAGAAATTCAAGCTGGCGGGAAAATTTGACTTACATAATTCGAAACCTGAGATTAGGTTTCTCTAATTGCACAAATCATACTTTATTTTGATATTCTAATTATGTAACTACTTCTATCTTTAAGCCTTATAAAAACAAATAAAATATTATCCCATGTAATTATCCCATTTCGCCTAGCAGTCTTGCATTGAACTAGAATTTTTAAGTAGAAATCTTGTCAGAATTTCTGCTCTACATATTGCACAATCAATGATAGAAGTTTATTTTTTTTCTTTTCACTATGTAGTAGTGGTGAACAGTGGGTGAAACGCCGAAACGAGAAACGTTGATGTTTCAGTTGTTTTGAGGTGCCAATGCGTATTGGTTGTGTTTTCCCGGCGAAGAATTATTCTTGTGAGTGTGTTTGCCGATAAAAATACCGCACGTAAAAAAAACGTTAGTTGAAAATCACTCGAATTCGTTCGGGATTTACAGGTTTTCATGTGGATTTGTTTGTCTAGTGAAACAGTGTGTAATTTGAGATTTAAATTGCAACAGTGAATTCGACCGGAGTGATAGGGAAATTAAGTCTTTCACCGCCGAATAATGTCGCAGCAGCAGCGCGACACTGTAATTCATCTTGTTGCTGGAGGGTAGGTCTCTTTATATTTAGCAAAACTTCCAATTTTTAATCAACTTGATGTCAATCATCGCTAATGTTCATTGTATTCTTCTAGAAAATTCGTAAATTTCGAACCGGTTTTTAACTTCGGAATTCCGTTAATTTTCAAACCTCCATCTTCTTTCCACCTTCTCCAATTTTCCGACATCCGACATTGTTTAACGTCTAAACAATTTGTCAAAATTTGACAAGTAAATAAATAAACAATGACAGGTGAAAATTGCAATCAGGTTGATTTATTCTTGTTGCTTTCATTTGAATATGGATGTTTTTACTATTTTTAATGTAAAATAGGTTTTGTTAGATTTTGACAAGTTAAATTTGAAAGCCCTACAAATTTAAATGAAGAAAATAGACACAACAATCCAAGACCTAGGCTAATATCTCACGTAACGTACAATACATATAGATTTTAGTGCGCAGTGTCGAGATTCTAAATCGTAGTTGAACAATGTGGGCAATGAAAGTTAGTACACAAATTGATTTTTAATTATTTTAATTGATCCTGACATTTTAATTCGTTACGATTATAGATTCGCTTAGCCCAGTAAATAATTCGTTTCCTTTTCTAGTAGCAAGCATATTTGCTTACATCATCTGATAAAAGCTCATGGATCCATATTTTTGATTAAAGAAGAAGAAAAGTTTCTTTTTAAGTTTATTACAAACCTGAATAAGAAATTATTTTCCTTTAACATTTTTGTTTTTGTTGACTTAGTCTATCTCAAAAATTCGATAAAATTAAATTTTTACTACCTACCTGCTCATAGGATTTTAAAAACAAACTATTCATAACTTTTATCTGTCCACACATTCTGATTTATAATCATGATTAAAGTTACACTACTAAGAGGTAAGAGTGTGACTAAAAAATTATGTGGTCAAAAAACGAACACATCTTAATGTTGAGTATTTGAATGCGATAATTTAGCAGAATTTACTTAAATTAACATGAGTTAATATTCAAAATAAGAGTCTTATTTTGAGAATTATGTACTACAAAATTGTACTTTCTGAACTGCGCAAAAAATTTCTGAATCAGAAATTTAATTGAATGGCTCAGTTTAGACCTGTTTTTAAGTGCGTAATACTGTTGAAACTTATAAATAAAAACAATTTTTACAACTCTATATCCTATTTTGGCGGTAATTCAATAAGTACCTGCTGGATTCGTTCCACACGTTTTTTAATGATCTGGTAAACATCAACATACTATACGTTGTTTGTGTTTTGAACTTATAGTAGTATGTCGTCTTGATACGTACATGTAGACATATACTTTTTGAGCTATATTTAGTATCATGCTATGCATTCTAGCCGGTTCAATGTAAAAGTGTGAGTTCGATGATTGTATGTATAAGCCAATTGGTATGGGAATTTCGTACACCTGGAACCGGTCTACCTTCTCTTTTGGTTCTTTAAGGCTATGTATTATTATATCATAGTTAACCGATCCCTACCTTATCAGTTTTCATTTTTTCAGAAATCTCACTTTTGAAACCAAATAGAGAAAATGCATTTTATGGTTAAATATGACCTTAAGGAAACTATTCAATCTCACGTGAATCATACTGCTTTAAAAATAAATAATTGTATAATTAAAGCACAACATATTATTTACCTTATCCAAAATAACAGATTTTGTTATTTTAAATAATTTAACAAAATTAAGAAGACAATGTTTTCTGAGAGATTGAAAGTATATATTTCGTTTAAGTTCCTTTTTCTGAGTTCATCACTTCAAGGACTTCTAAAAATGTTATACGCACAAGTTACACATGAAGAATATAAATCCAGACGAAAATTTCTATATTGGTCCCATGAATTTCGATCTTTATTATTAGTCCATAAAATTTCAGAGATTTCATGTGAAAGTAGAAAATTGATGTTTGAATTTAGACTCAGGAAAGTTGTTTTCTAATAGAAAGGAAATAATAAGTAAATTCTTAATGCAAATAATAATGTAATTTTTTTAATTTGCAGAGTGGCTGGAACAGTTGGTGCCATTGTAACTTGTCCTCTTGAAGTTGTCAAAACACGATTGCAATCTTCCAGTTCTGGTTTTTACCCTCCTGGTAACAAGGAATTTATTTCCGGGCATGTTACCTGCAAGACCTTTCCGAATCCACCACAAAGGCGATTATGCACTGGCGAAAATCCAAGGTACTAAATGAATAATTACAAAGAAATCGAACTATGAAGTATTAAAAATACCATAACATTTTTCCCTGTTTTATTTATTTAATTATTAAATTATTATTTATTTTTGGTTACGGTTTAGGTACTCTATGGCTCTTTCTCATTATGGGACAGCAGGAGGTGCACCACACTCACAGACACCTCCTAATCTCATCCAGTGTCTGAAATACATCGTTGAAAGTGAAGGAATCCGGGCCTTATTCAAGGGACTAGGTCCCAATCTCGTCGGTGTCGCACCTTCCAGGGCGATTTACTTTTGCACCTATTCAAAGAGCAAAGGTTTCTTCAACTCATGTCTACCTCCAGATAGTCCCGTCGTACACGTCTGTTCAGCATCCTGTGCCGGTTAGTTTAATTAATATTTCTTTTGAATCCCAATTTTATCACAGTTTACTTCGTCATTGATTTTCTCTTTGAGGTGGAAATATTAATCCTTCTCTTTTATAATACATTATAGAATGGTTCCTACTACGCCTGAATTTTTTAAAATAATAAAATACAAATGCAAACCTTGTTTCTGAAGCTTTAGAGTCTCTTATCACTAATGATAAAAGCATTTTCATTTTTTTATCATTGAACGAGTAAATAAACAAAGGAAAGCTGGCATGCAACATTGAGAATTTTTATTTTTATTTGAATGAATAAGACTTCTTTATAAATACTTTCCATAATCGAGTTACGCGAATAACGCTGCGATAATAGCCATCAATGTACGTCATAAATTTATCTTTCTCAAGGGGGGTACAAATATTCAGTAATAGTTTCAATGCACTCTGATCTTTTGTTTAAGAGCTGAAAAAACGATAACACGCGGGCTACACTTGAATTACATAAAACCAATTTTCAATAAATTTTCCTTTCCTTTAATAACATTCGAGAAAAGTTATTTCTTACGTTTTCAAAATTAGTATGTTGTTAATTGATGCATACACTATTAACCCATAAAAGTTCGGGTAATATGAAAGATCCTTCCAATAAATTTTCTTCAACAATATTTAGTTTTTTAACGAATCAACTTCGAATTCAAGTTTATTAAAATTTTCAATTTTGTGAATGGCAGTACACTTCAAAAACTAGAATGTTTCCATAATTCATTTTTGTTCGATTGAATGGATGAATTTTTCCTCGTAAGTTTCACTCTCTATCACCGTTGATAAATTCACATCTTCTATTACGCAACAATCATTCAATATCTTAGATCCATTGTGCAACTCCAAGTGCTTCGTATTGAAATTTATAGTCCAGTACACACGATAATATACTTATATCCCAAAATTAAATTGGACAAATGAATAACTTTAAACTTATATTTGGAAAATGATCAATATTCTCCGAATTTAAAATAAATGATACAAGTTTTGTTGGCCTTGACTGTAGCTAAACTGTCTTTAGCGATTTAAGAAGAAAGAACGAAACATTTTTTTGAATCAAAATTGCTATTATAACCTTAGAATCACGGTTTTTCCCTCATGTACCCAATCCTGGTTTCCATAAGATTCAAATGGAAACCAGGGTTGAGTTGACATGTTTGGGGGGGGAAGGCATACATGAATCTTACTGTACATACAATATCAACCACTTAAATATAAAACAGATAGTAATCTGGGTCTATCTTGAACTTAGACTTCATCATGCAATAGCTCGACAAAGGTTTCTCTGCAGGGGAGACAATTGTCGGGTCATGCTCATCTGTTTACAACTTTGCAATCTGTAACATGGTCTCAATCATTGGTTCACATGTTGTACAATGTACATGTATTGTTATGTCTCACCTATTGACAATGACAAAATTGCACTCACACTAAAGTAATCATTTAACTCATCAAACCTAGTCAACGAGACGAATCTATTTATAAATTTATACCCTGCGCTTCCTAGAAAAATACCAGAGGAATCAAAATGCGTTCCATTTATTGGTTTTGGGGTTAATTTTAATTCTAATCCTTTCCCATATTTCTACTCAGATAAGACAGATAAAAAAAGGATGAAGAATTAATTCAAATTATCTGGATATGCACTTTTCTACTTCTGGATTGTTTTTTGTTCCGTTTAATCAAAAACACTCGTTTGGATTGATAAATAATAATTCCAGATAGCGTCATATTACCTCATCGAGATCGAGGCACGCATATAGAAAATGTTGTATCAGGCGCAATTAACTCGACATTTGGCATTATCACAGTTCCACTTTTAGTTACGATTGTAAACACCTGTATATAGGTATATAGGTGTAGAAAAAGAAGCAGGTGCATGAACGTGCGCGACCTCATGGTTTGATCGTATGTTTAGTATTTCTTCGAAAGAATCGTGAGTTATCTATCCATGATATTTTTTCTATTGATAAGGCAAATTTGCATAGCTGTGATTCAATTTCCTGCGGGGTTCAGTTGTCTCCCGTCTTGCTGGTTGAGCGTGCGTGATAATTCTCAGCAATTGCGCCGACTATTTTTAGGTCGTCTATGTATGCGAAAATACCAATCGTCCTTGAAAATTAGTGTCAACATAGGTCGCGAATACCAAGCGAGATTGTCTTAACTACTTGGGCTTTTGAAAAAACTGCTGAGAAAATTTCATTGAAACTTAATGCTTTTTTTTAAAGATTTGCAGACTTTTAAGGAATCTACTTTTCTCTCGACTTTTTTATCACTGAAAGCTCGCATGTTTTTATGACTTCACGTAATCATTATATAATTTGTTTACAGAAAAATGGATCGTGAACACTTGAAATTTGAATCAGTCAAAACTGACTGATTCAAATTTAGATTGAATGATAGTTCATATTCTTCTTTTTGTGAATGTACAGTTGAAAAGAAAGGAAGAGCTGATGGAAAATTCTCTTTAATACCTCCAAATCGATTCTGCGCATACGTGATTCTTAACACGTGGTTTTTACAGACCTCATTGGCGATTTTTTTATGAGAGCAAAGACCCTCTCAGGTATATTTTCGAACTTTTTGAGACTCTCCATGACCTCGTTTTCAAGTTTCCATCACTGAAAAAAATTCATTTAAAATTATCTATATTAGAACGAGCTTTTGTATTAGGAAAAAATAGAAGAGATAAATACTGGAAGAAACTCTTCTGATAAGCAATCTTGATTTCAGAATGAAAAAAAGCATAAATCATGAAATGTTTTTTCCATCATCGTTCTAAACTGGTATTTTTTTACAATGTTGGTTTAAACTTAGAAGCAAATTCATCTTGGTTATGTAAAAAGGTCATACTTGTCTACGAATGCAGTGTTGTTGTTTTGCACTTGCCACGTAATAACTTGCCATCAATAACGCACTATCTTCATCGTACGATTATTAAATGCGACATACTGAAAATAAACTTCCAAAGAATGAAGATAACTTCTTCATTTTATATTGCGTTTGACAATTTTCAAATTAAGTTACTTGGTCAATCAGACGATATTTCAAATTGGCTGAATTTCAAAAATTAGCAAATTCCTATGATTGGTTATTTCCTGTAATCAAATGGATACTGCGCATTATAAGTTTAAGTCGTTTGTTGACATGAAATCATGAATTTTATTATAATTATGAATGCATAAGTGCTATCAATGCCTTATAAATAGCAAATGCTGCACATATTTTTTATATGACACGATTATTCACTTATTAAACTTAAGAGGTGCAACGTATCACTTACTCTAGCAGTTTATCTCAAGGACAATGGAAACAAAATATGCATCAACAATTTGCTCAAACTCCTTTTTTACAGCATGTTACTCTTCAATATTCTTGCATTAAAATTCTAAAAAAAAAAAAAAATCTATTTTCGCAACTTCATCAACGCAACGTCCTGTATAATACATTTTTTCAGAACAAACCAAAATTCATTATCAATTAGAAATCACGTGATAAAAGTAGAGGACGGTCATGAACACTACAAGAAAACATACATATTTAAAAGGAAATTGCGTCTTTAGAAAATATTTTAAACTTTGTTTTCCTTCCTCGTCAAGGTCTATACTTGTATGAAGTTTCAAGTCACAGAAGTCTGAAATAATTTTCAATCAATTCATTAAATTTAAAGTGTCCACAACAGGTTGATAAAAATGAACAAGGGAATCAATAAAGATGACAAAAAGTGTCATTCGTTATTAAGTGACTGCAAATGTTCGAGTGTCAAATGTCGAGTAAATTACATCGTTATCGCGAGGTATTCGTTTTCGATTCAGGAATGTGATAAATATTGTGAATATGATCACAAATAGAAAAAGTCAAAGAAAAAGTTTAGTTTAAAAATGATTAAAATTACTTTATTGTTGATTAATATTTTTTAGAATGACTCTGATTAAAGAAATTTTTGAAAAGTCTCTTTCATTTTATAAATAACGAGTTCAAGGTATGTAAATTGAGTATCAAATATTGATTCGAAAGTTTGAAAACGAGATTTATGTCACGTAGACTACTCTCTTTAAGACGAGCTTTAAGAAGAATGTATAAATTGCTTTAGAACTATTTATAGAAATTTCGCTGTTAAGAATCATTTTTTCTGCAACTTTCGTCATTATTTTATCAAAGAAAAATTAATTAAGAGAATATTTTGTATTAGAAAGTAAATGTACATATCTTTTAAATTATTATCTCGAAAATGGAAATAAAATCCTAGTACGTATCTGGAAAATTACACAAATTATTACGTTTCAAATTACATCAGACTGTTGCTATCAATCATTCTTTTAACTTTGTATCGACTCCATTATTTTTTTCTTCATACGATTTTAATAAGATTAGCATCTACTAAATTTCACACGAACATGATTTTAGAGGATTGTTGCACACAAAATTTATTGACTTCCGAAGAGAATGACCCAGTTTTTAACCCTTAGTCAAAGGGAAATCCCGAAAGAGAAAATACAACTTTAATTCATTTACATAATAAAAAGAGCGATATTTTCGCTTTTCATCTGAATTCAGATGAACAAGTTTTGACGTCGTTTTCCCTTACTTTGTTATTTGTACTTTTTATATATAATCACCTCGTTCGACAAGTTTAAAATGGCTTAGGATTAAATTCGAATAATAAAACGTGATGTCAAGAGTCTAGGGAGTCGATATGAAGTAACGATTAATGGTAGCACGTGACTATTTCAAGGAAACATTGGAATAGGTCGTGGGCGGAATTATGACGGTCAATAAACAGAAAGGGAATTAAATTAATATTAAGTTTTTATCTTTATAAAGGATTCTAATTTCATTTTTCTTTACGAGTAGACTGTCTGAGACTACCTGATAGTTTCTTATCGTATTTTAACGCTAAATAAATTTGAGTGGATAATTAATGTATTGAAGTGTTAAATAGCGAAGCAGGAAAATGTTGTGCACGCTCGACTCGTTTGTGAAACATATACGATGAGACTTATTGCAAGGTGAAAACACATGGGGCATTGTCCTGCGAGCCTTTTTTAAAGTAGGTCAATGGGTCCAACGAATAGAACCTCAGAGCTTTAGAAACTCAAGATAGGGGTAGCAAAAACTTTTATAAAAAAAGTATTACTACAAGACGATAAAGATATTTTTAGCATTTAGAAATTATAAATTATATTTTATTTCCAAACTTGTCCTTTTGTTAGCTTCTGATACCTTGAATTTGTACTCCCAGTTATCACTAATATTTTCTGAATTAAATCCGAAAAATTTGAATAAAAAATAATTAAAAATTTAGTTTTATCCATAACAAATAGTGTGAATGATAGGTATATCGTATTGGATACAGGCAGAATTTGGATTTAAAGCGTCGATAAAAAATTCTTTTACAACTCCATTTATAGTGACCATAGAATATCGACGACTTCTAAATCCTCCAAGTTCTGGCATTTCAACTTCCATTCCTATCGCTTTTGTATATTCGCCCCCAGGATCTGCCAATAATCTTACCTAAAATTGGCGACAAAAATTTATTAGAAAATCTGAAAAATTTCTGTTATATTAAAAATATTTGTAAGTATCAATTTTTTATAAATGAGAAAGAAAATAAGTGTGTCCTAATTAATTAAAGAAACGAGTTATGTTTATTCAATTATTTTATTAATTTATAATTGACAATTTATTATTAATAAAAAATAATTTACTTTGCCCTCAGCATCTTTTTGTCTTCCCCAAGCTGCAAGAACGAAAGGATCATTTACAGAGATACAGACAATTTCTTCAAAACCCTTTGATTTTAATTCATCCGACCTTAACAATTATTATGTAGTTTAAACAATTTTATAAATACAAAAAGTAATCAATATTCAACCTCTGAATTTATTAAGACTTTATTTGAAATAAATGAATGATATACTTTTCTATAAAACCTGATAAATGCACTCTGGAACATCCTGGAACGAATGCACCAGGTAATCCAAAAATTATTGCTTTTTTTCTTGACAAAAGCTCCTTTATGTTTATTTTATTTTCCGGGTCATTTTCATAAAGAATAACGTTTGGAATCTTTTCACCAAGTTTTATTTCCATTTGTTTACTTTTTGTAATTGTATTTAAAAAAATTGTTTAAATTCTTAACTTTCTGTTCAGTAAGATTAAGAATTTGATTAATTGTGTAAATAGAGGTTAAAAATAAAAACAGATAAACAACTACATAATTGAAATATAATTGAAAGGTGACACTTGTCAAATGATAAGATACAATCATTCAACTGTTTTATAATTTTACAATACATAAGCACAATTTTTTTAAATACAGTAATTCTATAATCTTGACTCAAATCAATCATAAATCTCCTCATTCACTAATAGTATCTACATACATGCTTACTAATTGTTGATAAAAATTATCAATTTTTTGCTGCCAGATCTTATTGATAAACGTCATGCTCAGTTTGCAAAGGGTAATTAATTAGAATGATAAATCAGAGTCGTAGATTCAATAATTAAGAATATTTTTAAAGTGATTACGTTTTTAATTATTGGTTGTAATCTTGTTAATTAGGTAATTAATTTTTAATAAAATGCTCAAATCGAATATTGCTGCTAAAAATGATTGAAATGATTAAATAAATTATCATCAACTTTTGGATATTAGAGAACTGAATGAGATTCAAACTATTTGATTAAGAAACTAGAACAATTCTAAGAAATGATCTGGCCGAAGTCAAAAATCTTCTCGTTTTCAATAATAAATTGTGTAATTCAACCTTTCAAAAGTCAACATTATGCTAAATTGTAATATTGAAAAATTAAAATTAAAAAAAAAAGAAAAAAACTAAAGTATAATGAAGATTTGTGACAAAAATATGACAACCCTCGCATCCTAGTCCCGATTTTCATTTTCGGGCTATAATTTTTATATTAATATTTATTACTTTTGTTTAAAAACTATACAAGACCGAAATCACATGTCCTATAAGTGAATTTCCAATCATTGATGGGACATTGATGTTACAGGTTTTGTGGCGTGTACAACAACGAATCCGATTTGGTTCGTAAAAACGAGACTTCAGCTAGATCATCACTCAAATAGAACCAGTGCTCTAGAATGTGTCCGGAGGATATATCAAAAATCGGTAAGAATTAAGGCCTACAATGCACTGGGGCGATTTAGAAGAATTATACATTTATTTTTTAGTTTCTGTTTATTAGACTCTTAGATCGGGTAAAATGAAAACAAATATTTTATAGCCAATTCTTTAATATCAAGAATTTGTAACCTCGCATTGAATTGAAGATCAACGTCATTGATAAATTATCGACCATCTTTTCCTTTAAGAAAACCGTCTAATCTTTATTTTTAATTCAAACTTTGCATTTTATTGATTTGATTTGGAAGCAGAAATTTAATATAAAAGGAACTCCTTATGCGTAAAGGAAAACCTTTACAAAAGAGGGAAATGGCTTCTCGTGGAGAATTCTATTTCAGTTTTTAAAATTCTTTTTGTAACAAATTTTAGAACACTATCATACTTTTACTCTTTTGTATTAACATCACTTTGGTTTCTTCGTGGCAGCGATTTTCAAGCTTGCTCTAAAATTGTATTCGTGACCTACGAATAGCAACTCTAACTAAAAATAGGGAAAAAACGTTTGCCGGTAAACACGAGTGTTATGTCCCTCATACCCTAACTTTGTTATTTCCATTGTCAAATTTAACTGTCCTACATCAAAAGCCTTCGCCAATTCTACAATTTTTTCATCTATTTTTTTTGCATATCTGACTCAAGGGAAAAGATGAAACTGCCTCTCTAGTCTCTAGAAATTATAATTAAAAAATAGAATTAGAAATTAGAAAATTATTAATAAAATTATATATAATATTAATTTCAAAAATTCTCTTATAATTTCATCAAGAAAACTTAAAACCTGCAAACATTTTTTCTAAAAGTATGTAATAAATATTAAAATAATCTCATTAATAATCAGGGTACGTACGAGATATTTAAATTAAATTTTTTCTCGCTTTATAATCAGGGCTGCTTATTCACCAGTGAAATATTTACATCACATGTTTATACTGATACCTTGCCAAATATATTGGCAATTGATATACCATCCTGAATAGTCTGAAATTTATTTCCTCAACATTACAAGAATGTGTTTCATTTTAGAGGAATGAATCAAAATAGTAGATAAAAAAACAAATGTTTGAAACTCTAGAATTTGTTGAACATTTTTTTTGAGAAAATGTATTTTGCACTTATGAACTTTTTTTTATTAGATTTCGCAGTTGAATGAGAATTAATCTCTTATCTAAGAATATTTAAGAAATTCTTAAATATTTAAGAATGCCAAAGCCGCACCTTTCTTTTTATTTTTTATATTAACTTCAGTTAGACGAATGTCAACGTTTCTCCTGCATTCAGATGCGTCTGTAATTCGCAAAAACTTTCCATTGCGAACATAATAAAATGAATGTGCTTTGTTATATTTTAGTTTAGCTTCTTAGTAAACCCGACTAATTATTTTGTAAATGCCTTGATTGCATATATTATTCTCCAACTATATCTTGCATTTATTGAATAAAATTTCAAATTTGAAAACTAATATAATTTAAATTATGATTCTTTTTTGGAACTCTAAGTTATTTCAAATCCAAAATTATTTTTCAGAAGTCCATCAATAAACGGATTGGAAAAAAGCCTAGAAATTGGTTTCAATTTATATTGTTTTCGATCTCGGTCGTTGCACCAGATTTTAAAAATAATTTTCAAGAAAGCGGAAAAAAACTTGCTTAATCTCATGGATATTTTTTGCTTCGTAGGAAATAAAATCATAAAAATAAATGGAATTTGGAATGGAAATCTAAATTTCTCTGATGCCCAATTTTCTTCCCTTAAATATTCCTTATTTCTCCAATTATTACAGCAATTGGATCTGTGAGACTCGTAAATAAGGGTTCCTGCTGCAGAGAAAGAAGATTTTTTATCTCATTTTAGTTTGTTGTAATTTTGTTATCTAGACGTAAAATTAATTTTATTGACCCTTTCTTTGATTTAAAGGGTTTCCTTGGCTTCTACAAGGGCATCACGGCGTCCTACTTCGGCATCAGCGAGACAGTCATTCACTTCGTCATTTACGAAGCCGTTAAAGCCTGGCTTTTGACTCACAAGTCAAGGGATGTAACTGACGATTCAAAAACATCACGTGACTTTTTGGAATTTATGGGCGCAGGAGCTTTTTCCAAAACAGTCGCTTCTTGCATCGCCTACCCTCATGGTGAATATTGATTATTGAGACTCGTGCCTTTTTTATTTATTGTTAAAATGAAAGACAAACCTGTCTCTTTTCACATAGTTTCACTTCATCGAGTTAATTTTTTTAACGTTTCTTTTTAATTCAGCCTTCACTGTCTTTTTATTTTGATTCTTGGTACAAGGTATGTAGCTTTCCACTTTATAAAGTAACTTTAAAAAATATAAGATAGTTCTCAGAATTTCTATAATGTTCTACTTTAATTTAAAAACTTTTTGTTAGCTACATTCAGTATTTGTAAATTCATTTCTAAAACCAGACTTTCTTCAAAATTATGTGTCCAAATTTTTGCTTTTGGTAGACGTCCAGAAGTGGAGAAGCAAAACAGATCAGTACGTTATGTAAAACTTACGCATTGAAAGGCCTTCGTGACTGACTAAAACCTAGAACTATTTGAAATGTCCGAATAGAAAATTGCTCTTAAATCTTAATTTATATGAAAATCCTTTACTGTGACTTAATTTTCAAGTTTGCTGAATTTTTTTAGAGGAAATTTTCATATTCTTTTATGAAAAACTATCTAATCCTCTTCACTTCTAAATTTCTAATCCTCTTGTTTTAATGAGGAGCATTTAACGAACCCAGTAAAACTTTAATTGGACTTTTCTAAGAGATTACACAAGTCATTAAAAAAAAATTTTTTTATTTGTAGAAATTTCCATAGGTACCTGAAATTCTTAGGGCATTAACTTCTTCTTGTAAGATTTGGAGTGATCAGTGATCACGTTTATCTGAAGAGATCTAAAGATAGCATGAGCAATATTATCTCTCTGGCCAGAATAATAGACTTGTAATTACGCATTACGGCGCCTTCATTCTTTGCTAATAAGGGAGGTTGATTGTTCAATGTTTGCACAATCACATAATTCCTGTAATATTTTTATTTTTGCGATAGGGGGTTGAAAAAATAAATTTAGTGTGAAAACGGAAAAGTATACGTGAAGTGAAACTATCTTTAAAATATCATTCAAAATGATAGGTATCTATTTATCTAAAATCAGAATCAAAATTGAAAAGAATTTCAAAATTGATGTTATATTTTCGATTTTCAGAAGTGGCAAGGACGAGGCTGCGAGAAGAAGGTACGAAGTACCGAGGATTCTGGCAAACTTTGAACACCGTTTGCGCCGAAGAAGGTGTTCGTGGAATGTATCGGGGATTGACTACACAACTGGTAAGACAAATACCCAATACCGCCATCATGATGGCCACCTACGAAGCCGTTGTTTATATTCTTACTCGACATTTCCAACCCGCGAAAAACAACGTCCAGAGCACGACACAATTTTATGCCGAAGAAAGAGCTAAGCGAGAGCTTGTTTAGGAATTACTTACGGCTCCCGAATAAAGAGCCGTGTCCTGAAATAAACAATTTAAGCTTCCAATGGCTGCGCGATCAACGAAAAATCCCTAGCTTACACGCATCAAATGAACGAAGCGAATCTGGCATTGCGGATCAAAAATTTCTTAGTTTATCTACAATCATCATTTTTAGAGAATCCTTCAAAGAATGTTTCAGCAATGATGATGTGATAATAAAATTTACTTTAATATTAAAATTTGCTTTATGTACATTTTCATTATAAATTCATCATTTAATTTCGAAAATTTGTTGATCCTTCGTTCATTCCTTTAGTTGCATTTTAAATATCAGAATTCGATTAAAAATTGTGATTTGCGTTGTAAAACGAATTAGTAGTATTTCAGAGACATTAGTTCTATTTAAAATGATATCTTTCTCGATTGTAGAAGCCAAGTCTATTGTGTATATAACGAAAGTCAGAATCTACACGTAGATTCTTGATCTTTTTAAAACATAGCAATGTACATATAGTTTTTCTTAAAATGCGAATTGAGTTAGGAGAGTATTATGCCTACAAACTCATTTTTATGTTTTAAAGCATCGTTTCGCAAATGTGGAATGTACTTTTTTGTTGACCATTTCATCCACGAATGATAATGATTTTTGACTGCAGTGAAATTATTGTACGTTCTTGACTGGCTGGTCATCCCAAGAATGTCGAGACCACCCAAAAAACCTTACCTTTTGAATTATTGAATTGAAACTAATTTTATTTATTTTAAAACTTGTATCACATATTCTGAACTTCATGTTTATCAAATCACTTTTAGAAATAGGATCTTTTTAAGATAACAAAAAGGAAAATCTCATTGAAAATAAAAAGAGAAATTAGTTTCTCTAAGGGCTCAGCTCACAGAGAATGACACAGGGATTTTGGACCACTGTGACTTTTATATCGAATAAGTAATCACACAAGGCGAGACGAGCGAGTCTGTGATTTTAGTTTATTCATTAGCAGTTTGCGTAGTTGTATAAAAATTACCCTTTAATTGAAAATTAATTTGAATGAATTGAGAAATAGGTGCCAATCAAATAATAAGTTGTAAATAGTGTATAAATTATAATGTAAAGAAAGTGAATGAGTTTTTAAAACAAAAACAATTCTCGAGGATGGAAAAAGTTATTCTTTCGTTTGTTCAAAATGCAAACATTATACACTGCTTTTTATAGAGCAGATAGCGATTTTGTGAGATCAAGGAACACCTGTGCGCATGCGAGTGAGACTGATTAAGTTTATGAAAGACTGAATAAATTTTACTGTAATTAGGATACGTTAGGAGTCTAAAGAGTGAAAGAAGGTTTGCGTATATTATGATAAAAAGCGAAAAATCTACTTAAATTCTGGCAACATATTTTGTAAGCTTTTTATGAATTTTCAAATTTGTCACCAATATTTGTTTTTTCTTCAAGTGACATTATAAAGCGGAGAGAAAATTGTTTGTAAAGATATTGTAAATTTCTATTGTTAGAGTTTATTTTGTATCCTAGGAGAAGAAAATGCATAATCTTTGTATGTAAAAGTGAGATTGTAACGCTTGGATTGAAAGCATGCTTACATGTTAAAGATGTTCCTATTATGTATTATCTATAAATAATTGTACACTAACTCCCTTTATTGTAATACACTATTTAAAATACATTGAACATCATAAAAAATATTTTATTTCTTATTAATTTATTTCTTTCCTATATAGCTTTTCCTTTTAAACAAACATATTTTTAAAACATTAGGGAATAATTTTGGATATATCAATTAATTGCAAAGTTTGCAATAATCCTTTTTTTTCATTATTTTTATTTCTCTTAGAACAAGACTGCTTTCTAATTTTAACATTATTTAAAATTGGCGGTAAATTTTCTTTAAACCTAAAGTTAGGTTATGTTTGTCAATTTTCAAATCTTTCTAGCCACTAAAAGATTAAAAATACGGAAAAAACAGTCTTATTAAATCAGAGATTGAATAATCATATAGAAGATATAGAATATGTACTTACATACTTTAGACAGCTTTAAAACCTTTAAAACCAATTTTCCGTAAATTCGCGTTAACATAACCTCAAAACGAGACTGAACATCTGTCACGTGATCGGAAAAATTCAATTCCATGTACATGGAGTATAGACATAAGGAGACCAAACTGTAATGCATGTGCTTCACGAAAAACGTGCACTTTTCTGTTGCCAGAAGTTCGTACACATGCATGTACAAAATCACACTTACATATAGTACAGAAATTCCCGAGAGCAGCGTGCCATTCGCACTTTAAAAAAAATATGGCTGCCATTAATGTTTTTGTTTTGACAGGCCACTTCAAACTGCGATTTTTAAACTAATATGGATGAGGCAAGTAATATATTTACAATTAAGAATATATTGGACTGTGTTCATAAATATTCTGCGTGTGACAGGTTTGAGGTTTCCTCTTGCGGTTATACGTGTGTAATGTCAGCTGGTAATGTTTACAAGGGCAGCCATATTTTTTTTAAAGTGCGAATGACACGCCTCACTCAGGAAGTTCTGTACTATATGTACGTGTGACTTTGTACATGTGTATGTGTGAACTTCTGGGCCTGAGACTGCTGTCTCAGTCTCGGCCCTGAGACTCTCAGGGCCAGGGTTCGGTACGTAATATACCTTATGTAAATTACATGAGTTTTTTACGTAATTTACGTACGTATATTACATCGAAAACACCAAATTCATATTGAGTGGGGGGTATTCTACGTATAATACGTAATTTACAAATGTAGAAAACCATAGTAATACACGTAGAAAACTCGGAGTGACGCGTCACTCTCGAACCCTGCTCAGGGCCGAACTGAGACTGGCTACGGTCACGGTCGTTTATACGACCGTTGCTACGTTCGTGGCTACGGTCGCCACGATCGTAGGGGGGGCACCAAGGGGGATTGAAATGAAAAATAAAAAATATTTCTGTAGTAAGTACACTCGAGTCTCTCAAATGTCAACTTCCCAAATCTCAAGTTCTC
>CAJFCO010000171.1:770913-791824 GCA_904066015.1 Synergus gifuensis | reverse complement strand
TTGACATTTGGGAGACTCGAGTGTATGTAACCGGTTGGGAAAACTTAAAGGCAGTATCGCATGAAAAATACTTAATTCTGATTGGTCAAACTCCATGAAACAACCGGAAATGAAAAAAGTCCAGGGACAAGAATTGAATTTTCATGGAAAAAAAAAATTATCCACGTTCCTGAATTCTGTTAAGGGCATGTGATACTTACCATATGAGCAAATTTAGATAACCTCGGTTTTCCCTCAATTTTTACTTTAAAAAAATTAATAATAGTGCACCAATAGTGTACAGACGTCTCTGTTCACATTGTTTACGTCTTTGGTCTATTATTATTTTGAAAAAGTAAAAATTATGAGAAAAAAACTAGGTTATTTAAATTTGCTCATATGGTAAGTAACACATGCCCTTAAGTGGAAAAGTTAAGGAAAATTTGGTAAAGTTATGGACACATATAAAGTCAATTTTCCGAAGCATAGCATCGTCGCTTCGCTTGTGCCCGCTGAGAGTGTTTGATGATTAGGCGCATAAAGTGCTTTGGGTTTGAAAACAGCGGTATCCACATAAAGCTGGTAATAATAATAATTATCAAAATTGTAAGAGCGTTCACGAAGTGAACAATATTTTTCAATAATTGTGCTCTTTTTGTTTCAGCCTAATGTCAGGCATTGCAAGCGCTAGACTTGCGGAAGAAAGGAAAGCATGGAGGAAAGATCATCCTTTCGTAAGTAACAATTTGTTTTCTATCGTTTTTGCTAAATTCAAAGGCTGTAACCATTTTTTCAGTAAATTTTACATTTTTTTTGGCGGGAGAAATTCTGACTGAAAAAGTGTGATTTATGCTTTCCTACGGAATGTGGATGATTATTTATGCATTTTGATTTTGCAATAGATGCTTATAAAAAAAAATATTACTTTTTGAAAGTGGAAATTGATTATTCCTTTTTCGCATGGCGATACAAGCATTCTAACCTCACTTTCAATTGTGTATATATATGGTGTATATTGCAAATATTCTCATTTTTCGTCTTTTCTTGACTTCAATTAATATTTTTATCAATTCTTTTAAGTAATATTTGAAAAAAAAAAAATTTGTATATTTTGATTTCTAAGATTTCTAATATAATTTCTAATATTTTTATTCCTGAGAAAGTTGACTTTTGATTTAACTGAGAAATATATTGAAGATTGAGAATTTCGAAAATAGACTAAAAAAAATATTTTTATACATATCTTCTCTGCTCATTTCATTATATTTAAATGAGATGAAACATTAAAATGTTGATCTAGTCATGAAAAGCACTTAATGTTAATGAATATTACGCTTAATCTTTATAAGATTAATTTATAAGGGAATACAAATATAATTGTTTTTAGGGATTCGTAGCACGTCCAACCAAAAATCCGGATGGTACGCTTAACCTGATGAGTTGGGAATGTGCGATACCCGGAAAGAAATCCGTAAGTTACACTTTTTTTTTTAATAAGTACTGAAAAGTAAATTATGTTACATATATTATATTATGAAATATTTATCAATTTGGTTTATAGCTGAATTATTTTTAGACCAAATAGATTATAATATTTTTTTTTTTTTTTAATTTTCAGACACCATGGGAGGGAGGACTTTACAAATTGCGAATGATCTTCAAAGACGATTATCCTTCGAGTCCACCGAAATGCAAGTTCGAACCTCCACTTTTCCACCCAAACGTTTATCCTTCCGGAACCGTTTGTTTATCGCTCCTAGATGAAGAGAAAGACTGGAGGCCTGCAATCACGATCAAGCAGATCCTTCTTGGAATTCAAGATCTACTCAACGAACCTAATGTCAAGGATCCTGCTCAAGCAGAGGCATACACAATTTACTGGTAATTATTTTCTGCAATCATTTACATTCACTAATATTTGATATATCATTAATTTGTCTTATTTTATTAATCTATTTTTTTTTTAATTCCAGTCAAAACCGTCTTGAATACGAAAAGAGAGTAAGAGCCCAAGCGCGAGCAATGGCACCACAAGAATAGCTTGATTCCTAAACGTCAGTACGTTTTTGTTTTATGAATTTTTTTCGACAGATGTTTCTCCACGTATTTTTTCTAGACTTGTAAAACTAATTTTTATGACAGATTTTAAGGTTCTTAAAAATCAAAATTCTCCCTTCACTTTTACACCTAAAATTAGTTTTTGTATTCATTCCCTTTCTACAACCACGTGTCAAAGTATCAATTGAGAGAACTTAGCTTTAGGAACTGGGATATTCTAAAGAAATTTGATTTTTGAGGACTTTTTTTGTATACAATATGAACACAATTTTTCAACGAGATAGTGATAGATAGACCTGATTTCTAAAATTGATTCGTTACGTTTGTAAGCACAGTATTTTATATTTTACGAGTTTTTCATTTACAATCTTGCTGAAAATGCTGTGGAATTAGGAAATAGCAATCTTTATTTCTCCTTTTTTTCAATTTTAAATAAATAACATAAATTAACGAATACTGATGTTTACTCGGATGTATAGCTATAGAGCTGAAATGGCTTAGATTCTAGATATTCTAGTATAAGCGATTATTCCAAATTCTCTATAGTCCTTTAAGAATAATCTTTTGAATGTCACTTCTATATCATACGAACGGAGCGAATATTTTTCTTACGTTTATGACATTAAAGTCATTTCTTTTGTATTATCAGAAAGATTAAGAATAGTATCAGTAAATCAAACCAGATTGAACTGATCAGAAGAATTGGAACCTGGGGTTCTACTTTTTACAAATATGGTGGTATCTCTTATTCAGGAAGAACACAGTCACGATCCGAGTGTTTATGTTAAGCAAACTTATTTAAGCGCCTGTTAAGTATCTTACAAATCTTAAACGATTGAATAAACTTTATGGTATAATTAGCAGATTTTTTATTAGATTTTTGTAATAGTACCTTTTAAACATAAGTCATATTTTTTATGATTTTTTAAAAAAATAAATATAAAGAGATCTTTATGTTATTATCTAGTATTTTTTTAAATTTTAATAATGAATAACTTGAAAGTAGTAAAAGAAAAATCCTTGAATGCTTGATCTGAGAAAATTTAATTAAAACTATACTAAGAGCTGATAATTTAATTTATCTCGTAAATCTAATTTGCTCTCTCCGTTCTTCTAGACAAGCTTTCATAGTTTAGTTCAATTGATACTTTCTGAATTATTTTAAAACTTAAATTGAATATACATTTTTAATTCAATTACTTATAAATCTAAGATCTTTAAAAGTTTATATTTTCAAATTAAAATCTTATTTAAAGTTAAACTATTCCAATTTGAAACCGTTCAGAATTTAAAATAATAACATCAAAGGGAGAAATAATAACTTCTATTCAGTATTGTTTAAGAAACAAAACAAAAAAATTTCGAAGTTTGAAGAAGTTCTTTTCCATTATGTTTCTGGAAACAAATTCTTAGAATAAATAAACCACATTGAGAAAATTTTAGATCATGAAAGGTATTTAAATCTTTATTTATAATCTATTCAATAAAAACTTTGCTTTGAGTTAACATTCATTAATATTCCAATTTTCAGGTAATCTTGCTGGAAGCTTGATGAATTTTCCGGGGAAATGAATGCAAAGATAATCTGAAACGATGTTAATCGATTTTCAAGCGACTGGTTTTTCAACCCCTAATACTTATTGACATTTGTTAATTAATCGATTTCTGAGAAAGCTTTCCGGATTCATTGCGAAGGTTTCGAATTCCTCCGCCGTTGTCTATCGATCGGAGGTTGTGGTAAATGCAGAAGGTCATGAATGCGCGAGTTCATTTCAGTATTCAAGTCGCTAAGGCATTTCACAATTCACAGATACACCGCATTCACCGCAAGTTTTAGTGGCAACTTTGCTTATTTTTAAAACAACTTGTTCTTCATTTATAGAAAAAAAAAGGAATCATAACCAGAAACAGGACAAGATTACCGGCAAGCCTGCGCAAACTAAAATCGCGTTATCAGTGTTGTCAAAAATCTCGATCAGAAACAGCTGATAAGAAGCCGATGAAGAATTATTTTACCAGTTAGCGCGCATTTCGTGGAAGGTTGTGGAAGAAGGCTCAAAACCTTCTGATTTTTAAACTGACTGAAGAGGACCAAAATTAATTAATTAAAAATGCCGTACCACTCGCTGGTGCAACATATCAACACCGGGATTTTGACCGCCTGTTTGATTGGATCAGCGCTCTCTTATTATGCATACACCGTGGAAACTTATAAGGAATTGGATGAATCGTACGAGCCTTTGTGTGACATCAGCGAACATTTTAGCTGTACGAAAGCATTCATGTCCAAGTAAGTCTTAAAAATTATAAATAATTAAATTGTTGTGTAGGAATAATAACACTTTTTAGTCGCGTTTACAATACTCAAGGCTGTGAGCTTAAGAAGCCTGATCTAGGCTAATTGAGCAGGATCCAGTGCCTTTAATAACGCACAGAAATACTATCGTTGAACGTGTATAATACAATATCACGTAGGTAGTCCAGTTTTATATGGACTTGAAGACTCTAAATGTACTCTAAAATGCAGGGCGTTTAGATAACACAAAACTTCATACATTCTTGCTATTAGATTTATTATACTATTTATTTTGATGTTGCCTAAATTTTCAATTTTAAATTCTTCATATTCGAAAAGCTTTCGGTTGGAAATTTCTAACTTTTGAAAGTTTTCCAAAGCCGTAACTTAATAAAATATCAGCGTGGAAAAGTTTCTATAAGCTTTAAAGATACATACATTTTTGTTACGCTACTGAATTGTGTTTACGATGCGTGGGTCGATACAAGTTTAAATGAGGTAATTCTTTTTTGATTAACAAACACTATCAAACAATTGACGTTGCATCAGATAAAAAATAATCGGAATAAGATATTTATAAGGAAAGGTCAAAGTTTTATAAAATGTACAAAAACAGCTCTTTAGACTCATGTTTAAAACTTACCTTTATATCATGCAAAATTTCAGATCCATGGAACCGCTAGAAGACATATGAAAAAATAATTAGTAGACATAATCTCATTTGCATGAATGTCATATTAAAAAAAAAAAAATTATTAAAAATTTTCATTACAGATATGGAAAAGGATTTGGACTAATTCCTGATGACTCAGTCTTTCATGTACCCAACAGTGTCTTTGGAATACTATTTTACACTTTAGTTGCTATTTTAAGTAAGTTATCTTTTATAATAAAAACAATTAATGACTAAAAACTGATCTTAATGAGCTTCTTCCTTTTGGTTAAAATTGTATTGAACAATAAATATTGATAATTTATTTTTCTTAACAGGCTTTTTCAATCGTCAACCCTACACTGGAATTCTTGTGGTTTTGGGATTTCTCGCAAACTTATCTTCCGTTTATCTGGCCATAGTTTTATATTTACTGAATGACGTTTGCGTAGTTTGCATTTCCACATACATTGTCAATCTCGCAATTGTGTTTTTGACAATGAAAAAAATACAAACGTGCTCTGCAGAATTGGCAAGAAAAAAGAAGAAAGTAACATGAAAATTATCTCTGATACTTAGGCTTAAGAAAGACATCGAATACAATTTACAATCTATATTTTATTGTTTATACTTATCAACACTATCTCTCAATTTGTAACTGTCAATAAATTTCTTATTTTTGAGTTTCGTAATGCCCTTGAATTTAATTCTAGACTAACTCTGTATTTTATAGAAAAATAACAATACTTCATTTTCAAATAGTACATGTATTTTTCTTTCGACATTTAAATTTACTTCGGGATATTCAAATATGGACAATAAATATTTATAATATTTATTCAAAACATAATATTAGTTATAAAACTTGCTTTAAAAATACGTGAATTTATACCTAAAAATATGCCACATTTTTTTCAATATCTCATTATTTTTCGAAATGAATTTTAAAATTATTATTGTACATTATTAATATTAGATTAGAAAATAGTACACGAACGAAAATAAATGCTTGCCTTTTTATGATGAACACATCTTTGGGCATAAACAGTTAAAATTAAACTTTTTCTTAATGATTTCATGAATAAGATAAGAATTCTATTTTGGGAAGTTTAAACTTAGACCTGAGAAATAATAAGAGACTTCCAATCTTCAAGAATTTTCTTATCGAAGTTGTTTTCATAACTAAGATATGTCGTGTTGAAAATAAAATTTTTAATTTGCAAACAATATACATTATTAGTGGAATGAACAATGTCTTATTATCTAAAATAAAAGAAGAACACGAATTTTATCAACAGGAATTTTGAAATATGGCTTTCACTTTTAAAGAAAGCATTCCTTTTTCTTGAAACTTAAAATAAATAGTTTCAATCCTATCATTGTAAATTGGACACAATTTATTTCTACAATATTGATTTTTAGGGTTCATTAAATTTAGCTTAAAAAATGGAAGTTTTTTAGAACTTAAAATTGTTTCTGATTGGAACAAACTGGAGATGAAAATTGAATTTTATAATCATCATCAATGCTCGTATTTGCTATTTTTGAATAGATCCCTGTTGCTTCGACTGATACTGGCCAAAATTCCAGGACTCTTCAAAGGCGGAGTTTCATCCAATCGATTCAACTGAGAATTTGATCTGTAATGAGTGCTCGGAGAATATCGATCATTACCATTTTTACTAGCTTCAACATTAAAGCTTTTGCTACGAGAGAGAGAAGTTTTGTAAGTCCTATTTGGTTTTGTTGGACCCTGAAGAGGACTTTGAACCGATTTTGGATGCCCAACGTTGTTCTTGAAGGAAATGTTGATCATGCTTCCATATCTGTGAGGTTGATTTAATTTGGAAGGAGGTCTTCCAATCCTGGATTCATTAAGATGATTGTTTCCAGTCCTGGATTCAGTATGGTGGTTACCAATCCTGGATTCATTGGAATGGTTGTTTCCAATTCTCGATTCGTTAAGATGGTTCCCAATTCTGGATTCATTAAGATAATTTCCAGTCCTGGACTCATTAAAATTTATTCCAGTCCTGGATTCATTAATTTGATTTAATCTGGACTCGTTTAAGTGGTTTCCAACTCTGGATTCATTTAGATTGTTGCCAGATGTTTGTCTTCTCTGTCTTGATTGACTGGAAATGTGAAGTTTCCTCGGCAGAGTCTGGGTGCTTCTAAAATGTTCTTCCCTCTCGTATTCACTGGCCAAGCGACTTGTGGACTTGCTAAACCGGCCCAAGGAACTGGATTGGACACTGAAATTTATTAATGGTTCTTTCGAGTACTAACAACGATTTTGAACTTTCTTGGCTTTGCCTATGACTAATCAGCGCTTAGAAAAGATGAGTGAGTCAGCATTTGAGTCTACTAATTTGTAAAGGCTTACTCGAGAGAATACGAGGTTCTACTGATATGAGTCGCTCTTTTCAGGCAGAAAAGGTTGTATTCACTGGATCTCATTCGAAGCCAAGGCCCCTTTACTCGATCTAACACCAAACAGAACCAATTCACCAGTGTATTAAATCTACCAAATGTTTGCATGCTGGGTTATCTGAGTTATTTGCCAAGCGTGGATTGTTAGCTCACATATCAACTTTCATTCAATTGTTTAATCTTTCATAATGCCCTAACAATTTTGAGAAAGAACAGTTAACAGTTTCTAGATTACTCTGCGTAAAGTTCCGATGTACATTATAAGTAAATCTCAAGTCATTACTGGTTCACTCTTTCCTAGCTCCCACGAATTTATATGCACACATGAGTTGTTAAGTCACTGCAGAATCTCAGATATTTCTTGGAACTTGGGTTTGGTCTAAATTTCCATTTCCAATCCACTTCTCTATCAATTTGTTTTATATTTTCAATTTTATCTCTACTATAAAAAGTAATTAACTCTTCAACCAAAAAAAAAAAAAAAATTGAGTAATGATCGCAGATATTAAGCGTCTATTAAGCGTAAAAAATAAAAAATTCTCCTACAGAAGATAATTAATTTTAAAATTGTAGAAAAATGTTAGTTCGAAATCGTTCCAAGATTAAAAAATCAATTTTCCTGATTAGCAACCAGTTTCGTTTTTACCTGTATTCTCTCTCAACTCCCGATTTCCCGGAAGTTCGATGTCTTCCATGTGGTTTTGAATTCTCATATCCTTTTTCTCTACCATAAATGCTACCAGCAAAAGGATCTTCTCCAAGGTAATACCTAATCAAAAATAACATATTATTTATTCAGTTCTTTAGTAAGAATTATTTTTAAAAACTCCAATTAAAATAGCTTACCTTTGAACAGGAGGACCAGAATCATTTCGATGCCACTGTTCCTGGGAATTATAATCATTTAATTTCGTAGTTTTGATATTTTGAGAAATAGGAGTGCTATTTCTCGGAGATCTAGGTGGTCTTTCAGGGGGCTTATCTTCTGAACTATAATCCGTCACAAGAGGAATATTTCTATCGACAGTATTGTACTGCAAATAAGTTGGACTATCATCAGTTTGAGTTACTTGTGAAGTTGAACTACCGCCACATCTTTTATTCTTTCGTTCTGTACTCGCTGATCGCAACTTCCCAACTAGTTTTCTGAAGGACTCTCCAATTTTGTATTTCGACTGACCAGATGCTGCAAAAAATTTGATGTCAATTTTAATTCTACTTACTTTCTACAATTCTTCTAAGACTACTTACATTTCTGAGTTCGAGGACTTTCTTGTTCAACTATTCTTTCAACAATCTTCTTTTCTTTTCTAGTTGGTGAAGTCATTCTGGGAATTGGTGAAATAGAACGTGACCTAGGAGTAAAAATTGGTTTTGCCTTGACATCTGGACTTTTCCGAATTTCCCTCTCCGTCTTTTGACTCTGAACATCCTTGCTTCGACTTTCCCAGGTTCTTTGAACTACGTGAACTGGACTCGTTGCTCTTCCCGTTGGAGTAGACTCGTTGAAACTGTTTTTTTCTTCTGATCTCAACTTTAAAAGAAAGAGAAAGAATTATCTTCGGACTTTTCAGATGATGATAAAATTCTTATTTAATTTCCAGTTTAGGTTCATATTTTAAAAAAGGTTCAGATTGCTTTCTACCTGTTCCCTAACTCTTCGGCGAAGAGGTGGCGAAGGAGCTCCATTTCGCTGTTGTTCCGGAGGTTCATGTCTCTCCTGATGTCTTTTGGACTCAAAAGTTCTAGAATAGGACGATTCGACGTGATTTCTCGAATTTTCAGGAATGTAACCATTGTTCCTCGATGTATCATTCACATAGTGAGCGGGCGAAGAGGTCCTAATATGATTGTTCTGCTTATCTAAAATAATGAATCAATAATTCGAAAATAAATTACTTGACAAAAACAGATTTTTTGAGATATCAATCTAATTCAATTACCAGTTCCTTGATATCTTTCCGACCACTCGCTGATTCCCTGAAAATATCCTACTGGAGAAGTTGAGTCTCGACCTGAGGTTCGTCGAGGTTGTGGACCACTAGAGTTTGTGTTTTGGAAATCCCGATCTCTGGAAGTACAAGATTTCATAGTTACGTTGATGAAACTAGTGTTGGTTCCAGTCTGAATGGGAGGATCTTCATCGAGAGACCCATGAGACGATCTTGATTCACTCCCAAAATGACTTTCCAACCATTTCGATGTCTCAAATTTTCTTGCTTCATCTTCTTCCTCCAAACCCAAAGGCTTTTTCGTCAAAGCATCTTTTCTCGAAGCTGGAGTCGCATCAGCTGGAAATCCTAGAAAATTTGAAAAAAAAAAAAAAAATTGAAAACGACCAGTAATAATTAAAAAGAAGAATCCAAATGAAAGACTTTCTAAATGATCCTTAAGAATTCTGATAGTTGATTATATATATTTTTTATAATACCTTGTTTGTGAAGACGATGAGTACGCATGGTGGTCGGAGGTGGAGGCCAATCTCCGATTCGTTCACCTTCTGTCGTTTCAGAGATGTAGCGCATTTCCCGTGCGATCCTCTCGCCGCCTGAGACGTAATCGACAATATCCTCGTCTCTGGTTTTCACAAATCTCTGAGAACACTCCTTTCTAGTTTCTGAGGCGCTATCCCCGTCGCATGCCTTCCCGTCGTCTGGTACCTCGTCGTCCTTGATCTATAGATGAGATTTCATCCTAATGTTATTACCCTCTACTGACTTATTATATCTGATTTTATTAATATTTCTTATTTACAATTTCAATAAATAAGGATTTTAACTTTCCATTTATTAAATTGTAAAATCGGTATCCCTATTTTTCTGGTACCATAAAGTACCAGAAAAGTACTAGGTAAATCCATAATTAAGTGACTGAGGGTTCGAACTATTTCTAGTGATGGAAAATTCTGACGAGTACAAAAGTATATATATGTTCTGGCAGATAGATTTAATTATCAAAACTTGCGTAATATAAAATAAATATAAAAAGTTACTAAATAGTCATGTAGCAATAGAAAAAGAGGATTAATTTTTTAAAACTAGATACAGAAAGTGAAAAGAAAATTCACAATGAATGCGGGAGTCAACGAAGGAAGAAATGAATGGGTCTTGCTTTTCAAATTAAGAAGCTGGTACTTATATTTACCTCCTCGTGTTCGATCGTTTTCTTCTTTTCGGTGACGATCTGTCCGTCTGCCTTGAGCTCACTCCGCTCTAGCGTTTTCTCAGTGTCGACGACCTTGTTCGACCTCGTCGTGTGCTGCACAATTCTAGGGCCAGTTTGTGGAGCCAGCTGCTTGGACGACTCCGCCAGAGCGACTCTCAGATCGCCCTTGTTGCTACGAATTGCCTGTAGGTAAGCCTGAAAGAAATCACTTTTCTTTTTAGTTCCTCGAACAACAATAATCACGAGGGCAATTTAAGCTTGTGCTAAAACTTGTAACATAAGATAGAAGGGGCGGTGCAAACAATTTGGACAACAATTTAAGAGAAAAATAAAAGATTTGCCACCCGGAAAAAATGTTTATTGGTGGTACCAAAAGTACCACCAATAAATCAATTTGGTACCAAGTTGTGTATCACAAAGTACAGCGACTTATTGTTACTAAAAGAGATAAAATGTAGGTATTGGTATCTTAAGATCAAGGTCAGCTATTTTTACCATGTTAAAATGGTACCACAACGTCAAATGTATGGAAATCCACTATTGGTAGTAAAAATGTTTTGGTACCATAAAACACTTGATTGGTACCGCAAGATATCAAATCCAATTATTAGTACCACAAACTCTGAAAGATAGTTATTGTAACCGCACAGACCACCAAATCCTACCAAAGCTATAGTATATGTATGTTGGCTACTGCAAGACATCCAAATTATTTATTGGTTTTCTTGTGTCTTATATATGAAAGTCAAAAAACAATTCCTCGTACCAGTAAAAATAATATCTTGGTAGCTTATTATCACCTACATCAGCATAAAGTCTATTTATCAGGGAACCAACACAAAAATTGATAAATCAATGTAAAACAAATCCTGTTTCCTACATCCATTTTTATTTTGCATAACAACTCAAAATAGAAACGTGCAGAAAAGGACAAATTGAATTAAGAAGCACATAAATCAAAATTTCCATAAAAGATTTTCCCTCCTCCTGACCTCATGAATAACTAAACATTCTCTCTCATTCTTCCAACTAATATTGCAGAAAGGTCATCACCAAAAACCAATACCAATTTTCGTACCGGATTCCTCAAATTCCAACGCGGCACAAAAGAACAAAATCCTCATCTAAGACACCAGGAGAAGAAAAAAGAGCACCACATATTTCTCAACCCTATTTTATTTTCAGGGAAGCACTAGGAAGTCAAGTCTTTGACCTGGACTCTTATCCAGGGAGAGTTTCGCTAGAGCGGATGAATCGCGCGAGTCAGCTTCTGAGACTGTGGCCGTGGTGGCATCTTGGCTGGTCCTTCATCGCCATTGGGTGAAGGGAGAGCAGAATCGAGAGATTATCAGAGAAGAGCCCCACCAGGTAGTTCTCTGATCCTTTCTCTTTCTTTCTTAGCTTCTCGCGATTCAACTTCTCAGCCCTGTCGGATAGCATGTAGATATACCTATGTGGTTACATGTCGAGTGTACCTGTTCTCTTCTTTCGCAATGGATCCACTTCTCGCACACAAGTATTTCTAGTCATCCCCCCTCCCCTTCCCATTTACCCCCTGGGCTTCAACATAGTTTTCCTCTTTCTATTCTTCCACGTTTCTATCGCTATTTGAGTCGATCTTTCTACATATCTTAACTTAGGTATTTACAATTACTGGATGCAAAAAGAAACTTCTTTTGGAAATTAAGTTTGTTTTGGTAACAAGGTATTAGAACTAATTACTTTTTTATTTTATCTCGTATCACAAGCTTATTGGTCCTATTCAGTGACTATGGTACCAAATAAATATAGTGGCACAAGTATATTCAGTGGTACAAGAAGAATAACCAAAATATTGTCTGTCCCTAGAAGTTTATGGTAGTGTAAGGTACTCAAGATATTTACTAGTACCACAAATATCCACTGATAACAAAAGGACCAAATATGTTCAATGTTCTTTATTTGTACCACAATGTTGTTGGTACTATAAGAGACGTTATTGTTAGGTTTATGTAACATTTATTAGTAAACTTGGCAGTCGTGCGTGATACGTACTACCATATATAATTTTTCAAAATATCAGTAACAGGATTTATCAAAGTAATTTTATTTCTATTTGAGGTTTATTTATTATATGTATAAATGTATTTTTAGCCTGAAATACCTAACCCTATGCATAATTCCAGACTTATATATGCCTCTATCCTTCAATATCTCTTTCCTTTTCGCACATTTCTAGCCTCTCTCTTTTTCTCCTCCTATTTCTCCAGATTATTTCTCTCCTTCAGCCATCTCTCAGTCACTGAAGAATGCAAAATTGACTATATATTGTGAGACGCGAACATAGATACAACATATATATATATATATATATATGTGTGTATATCTATGTTGCGTCGCTCTCATAAAGATATCGAGAATGCTATTCGCTCTCCTCTGCACTAAGATCGAGATATTCAAATTGCTGAGAGATTTTTAGCCTCCGGATTTACAGTCTAATGAAAAGACGAAAGACTGATCATTAAATGATGAATGCAGAAGCCATGCTGATGGCAAAAATGGAAAATCATTGATGCTTGATCTCTAAACTGGGATATTTAGAAATTTAGAGATCGTGAATCTTCCTTATAGTGATGTATTAAACGTTATCTTTAATCTTGGATTGTATCTGCTTTACTGCAATTAGTTGAAAGCCTATTTATATGGACCACATTTTATGGGATGATGTGTGTCTTAGAGGGAATGTAACCTGACAACAATTCTTGTTCCTGTTCCACATTTCTGAACATCAATATAGAAATCTTAAATCTTTTTTAGATCATCTCTCTTTTTAGAGAATCAAGGTGGTCCTTAAACAAAAATGAATCATTTCTCTTTTTTTTAAAGAAGTAAAACAACATCCAAATATTTTGCTGATGCTGCTATAAGAGTATTTACACATAATCTTATGATTATAACAGGTTTCTTCATAATCATAATTTATTCCAGTTATGAAAATTACCGAGTTCCTGCAAACGATTATGAGTGTCTCTTTCAAATAAAATGAGAACTAAAAACAAAAGGAACTGTGAGAAATTTCGGATAGGCTCTTCACCGATATAAGAGTGAAATTTCGAGTCGCGTGTGAATAATCTATTTATCATCAGATAAAATCTCAGGTTTAAAATAAAAGGTAAATCATTTCACTTTTTCGACATTGAATAAGAATGTCTCTTTCTCACAATAATTAGAATTCAGAATGCGAAACTCTTATGGAATAAAAGAAAAAGATTTTCGTCTCAAACTAAATAAGAAAATTTACAAAGAATAATTATATGGCATTAATTAATTGAAGATCAACAAGACTACTGCATCGTTATCTTTAATGCATAAATTTTCCACTTATAAACAAGATTTTCGAGTCTCAGAAAATACTCTGGTAATATATGTACATGCATGTGCGAAGAAAATTCCCATAATTTGAAGTACGTAAATTGTAAGATATATATGCTATAAATTCGAATGGAATCGACACTAATTTAACTTGAGGATAAACCATTGGCAACGAGCACTAACCATTCAGTAAATTATGTTTTTTGCATTAATTAAATTGCGGATAACTAATTTTATTCGTTTCTCCAGTCCCGCGCCCTTCATTCCATGCGCCGAGAGCGTACGGTATTCCAATTTCAAAGAAAGTCTCGTGTGAATTTATGTAACGACCTCATTACAAACCAAACTCAGAAAACAGAAAACAGGAACGCATAGGTTGATGTTCTAGTGTTTAAGATGTTATAAAAGGTGAGCCTCGAGGAAAGGCGGAACGACCTTTGCTTGTACAGAGAAGATTCGAGTGCTTTCGCTTTGAGGAGTGGAAAAGGGACTCGTATACACTTTACTTTGTGGCACGCGCAGGTGAATTGTACACGTGCAAGCCACATTCATTTATACCTGCCTTTTAAACTGTCTTTATTCCTCTTTCAAAGCTCAAGCTTTCCATAAGATTTCCCAATGAAAGAGAAAACCATTTTCAAAATAAGAACTTCAGCTTGCATGAATCAAAATGTTGTATTTTCTATTTCGTGAAGTCATAGAAAATAATTGGAAGTACTTGAATGAAAAAGAAATTTCAATCCAAAGGAATGTTAGAGTGCTGAGATGATTAATGATCGACTGATAAAAAAAAGATTTTACTCAACGGAGAATTTTGAGCGGGTTCGTTCCACGTCGAAACTGTTAATTGATATATCCTTCTGATATAAATTTCTAGTAATAGAAAAAAATTGATTAAATTATTGATCATCAGTGGATAATGGAACAGCTAGAAGTGTGTATATATGATTGGAAATCTCTTTTATTCATAACTTTTGAATAAATTTGTTTCCATTAGAAGAAACACAGTTCAAATTTTGTCTCATGATGGATGTAACATAAACTATGAATATTGAGAAAGAGGCTGTTACTACTGAAACAGTATTCAAGAGCAGGAGAATGACTCTACACTAAAGTTGACCTTTTGTATTACACTGCGTTCCTTGAGAGAAGCATGCATATCATCAACACTGGAGAGTTAAAGTCGAATAAGAATCAATTTAATGCTAAAAACTTATAACCATTCGAATATTGTACAAATTAAAGTTGAGAAACATCGAATTTTTATTACTAATCAAATCCAAACTGAAGCATTATTTGTATTATATCGGTACCCAGGAATATCTTTAGTATATCTTTTACTAAATGCATATCAAAGCATTCGATTTAAATAATGAATAAATTAACTTTTAATTACCTCGTCTGAAATGTCTCCAAATTGCTGTCGATCTTCGGTCTCCAGTAGTTCCTCGATTTCTTCCCGGCTTCGCACCACTGTCTCGTTAAGCTCTTTCTGGACTATTCCGCCTCCTTTTCCTCCTGCTGACCATTCCACCTCCTGTGGCTCATCCCCGGTTGTCCGTCTCTGCAATAATCGAAGACGTTCGACTTTCTTCACCGCGCTCTTCAAAGCCCGTTCCTCTTGAGAGATCGCTTATTGTTTTGTATCATACTCCCCGAGGGGAAGAGAGTAGGGAACCAAGATAAATGGGACGTGCTCTATGCATACTTTAAGATTGGGCGAGTTTCGAAAATTCAATTGAATGAGGCCTCACGTCCGACATTTCGCCAGAGATTTAAGAATGCGAAAAAATTACATCTTTCACTCAGAGAAAAGTGACTACAAACAACGTCTATTTTGCACTCTCGTTGATATTAAAGATAATTTCCTTGCTTGGAAGAACCAAGCTCGCAATCAAGATATCGAGGTCAAGGCCAAGAAAGACTATAGATTGATTTCAAGTTGTTGTATCTGTTTTATGTATATGTCTAGCTATTTCTGATTCTAATAATTATTTTCAGCATAATTCAAAAGAAAAGGTTTAACTGAAAATTTACCTCCTGAGTGGTGTGTTCTTGCTGCTCCACATCCTCAGTTGTGTTGGTGGTAACGAGAGGTCCAGAGTCAACAACGACTTCACCATCTTCAAGAACAACTTGTCGTTTCACCCTGGTCTCTATCTGTCTTGTTGTCGTAATTTCCTTCTTTTTGCGAGTTTCCCATTCCTCTGTAAAACCAAAAAAGGGTTATTTGTTAATTTAACCCACTTATATATCTGATTCATCTCTTGGGCAAGCTTTCTTCGCTTTCGCAGTTTCTCACGAACACGTGCATTCGTGAAAGTCCCACGATGTACTAATATGACTAAAATAGGTGCATTTCAAACTTAAAACCAAAGCAAATGACCGGATGTAATTTTAAAAACAATTATAGACTTAATGGAGTTATTATAAATTACTCTGTCAACAGAAACGTATTTTAAAATCCATCAAAGTCGAGCATCAATGAGCAGAATCATTATTCTAATCTCCCTTTCTAATACTATAATTACTTTGATGTTTCTTGTAAACAATTAACAACTCTATTTCAACAATAATTTACTGGTTATTGTTTTACGAAGTAAAGTATCAGTATATGTAAACAAGTTATTGAATTCAAGAGTTTGATTTAATGAAAGACAATAATAAAATACAATAATCATTGAAATTTTCTATCATCCTTGTATGACAATAATGGCTTCCGTCAAAGGCGAAAGGTCATTTTTATACAAAGTTTTTATCCAACAAGAAAACTTCAATGTCAAGCCAAGAATCGTGCGGCGGTCATAAAACATTGCTGCTCTCATTATACGTATTGAGTTCAAATGTCCTTATATAAATGTCACGATAAATGTTACGCTTCTATATAAAATAGTGCAAAAAATCTTAAACCTTAAACGAATCTTAAAAAGAAAGCGTTAAGTTTAATTTACGATAAAAAATCCTTGTAAAACCTTCATGAAAATCTCGATGAAAATACAGATTTTAAAAGAGTCTAATCAACTTTTAAAAGAGATGAAGGGATTTCAGAAGATTTTAGGAAATGTTAAGAGACCCAAAAACAATGTAAAGGTCAGTTGGAATTGGATTCTGAGATTGAAAGGTGTAATTTGAATATCAGGGTAGAATAAAACGTGACTGTCAAAGTAGATCACGAAGCCTTGGAGCTGTCGATTTTTCAAGAATCCACCCCGTATAGAGCGTGGAAACATATAGATTCTGCGATCAACGATAGAATTATTACGACACCGTTGCCATAATACTTATGCTTACATGCAGACACTTCTGCGAGAGGCATGCAATTTTTGTACCTCGGTGTGAATACAGAATACCTATCTCCATACACCTACACGGGAATGCGATAGGGTAAACGTGGGTATTAACGCCACGATATATACACTATTGACTGTACACGAAGCTATAACGCCACTTGCATTGTTTACGGCAACGCTATTCGATAATAAGAAAAACAGTTAAGGGGCTCCCATGCAACGTCCGCCCGCCGATTATTAACAAAACTTAATTGCTATACCATTTCCGATCCATTTTTCTTTTTTCAAGTTTGATGTCCAGCATAAAAGACTTTCTGTAAACTGTAATTGTGTGTGCAAATCTCTTTCAAGCAATTTTTTTTCTGAAATTTCAAGCATATATAAGATTCAGAAGTAAGACATGCGCGTTGAAAGTTTCTAACACATTCATCAAATGAATTTTAATTAGATCTTTTTTAAATTACAGCTGATTAAAGGCTATTTGAAATTATTTCCTTGCACCGTTACGCATTTAATGCAATAGTTTGCTTTCATTAAAATAATTCAAGAAAAAAGTGAAACATTCCGCAAAAAATAACATCTTGGAGAATTGGACATTACATGCAAATGCAGGAAGCAAATTGCATAACAGGATATATAATTACTTCAGTAATACATATTACATACAATAATAAGTATATGCCCTGAATATATCCTTCAGACATTGTCTCGAAACTCAATCCGTTTTTCGTTCTAGATTTCTTTTCATATTTAACATTTTATTAAATCTTGATTATATTTAACATTCACTAAATGTTTATATATAGATGATAAAAATTCCTTACCTTCCTTTACTGTAGCTATAGATTTTTGTGGATCAACCTGCAAAAAATGAAAAGAAAATATTAAAGTAGCAAATAAGCGTGAAATTATAATTAATAAGCATTCAAGGTATAAAATGTATTCTTCGTGAGACTATTTTTCTAGAAAACTCATTCAAGTGAATTATCCTTCATAATACTCAACCATTGAACTCCATAGCATTTTATATTTATAGATATAAGTATGCGTAAGTGGAGAAATATATCAGTACATAATTGAAAATGCAACACATCAGAAATCATTTAACTCATTAATAGGTTGGATATTCATTTGATAAAGGTGTAATAATAAAACGATCTTCGTGTGACATCATGCCAAACGAATGTCACAATATACCAGATAATCAACTACCCATATAATGATATTTATTTCCTATTGCGGTTCTTTCTCCTCAGCCACGGGTATTACCGACTTTAGCAAATTATCATAATATGTGTGTAAAAACAGGTGTAGAAAAACTTGGATAAGCTGGAATTATGAATTAAGTAGAATTGATTCATTCAAGGATCCCTGACGATAAAATATGTAATTGAATATTTACTTGGTACCCAATTAAATATTCCAATTTTGAACTTTAAATTTCTATAAAATATCCTCAAAGGATAAGAATAAGATTATTTTCTGTCTTTTCTTCTATTGATTGAAAATTTTAGAATGGAATAGTGCATTTACCAAGATTCCAGGATGAGCACTTGCCGGGGGACGAGCTTCGTATCGGCGTGTTGAAATCACTTCCATCATTGGATCATGCTAGTTGATCTCGGTCGTGCCAACTTCGTCGTGACCTGTGAAAAGAAAAGTTTCTCGCGTCAGGATATATTTCCATGATGCCCCATAATTTATCAAGCTTAGTCGGGAACTTTGGATAATGCCAAGCAAACAGCCGCAAGAAACGGAAATACCTTTCTCATATATCTATTTTTAATATTCACTTTTTACTTTTTAACACTCATTCAACCATATAGAATATATGTAATATATAATATAATATTCGTTTTATGTATCAGATGGTCTGATAAAATAATTATGTATTTGCATATTTATCACATCTATAATCCGCATTTCTAAGGATAAATTCTATTTTTATTGTCAAATTTCATTAACTGATAATTTTTTTAATTTTATTCTTTTAATTTTCAATAAAATCAAATTCTGACGCTTATTTATAGTATATTAGGCCCTTCTCCAAATGTAAATTTAATTGGTACTTTCAATGATATCTAGAACTGAAAAGTATTGTTCTCGCATTTATTGGGGCGCGTAACTGTTTTCTAGTGTGTTTACTCACACGGAAAAAACGGCACGTGAAAAAAAAAAGTAACAAGCGCCCTAGTAAAAGTGTTGCAATTCGTTGCAGAAATGGTTGGCTGCACTGGCTGCTCTTAAAATTTAAGTTGCTCGTAAACCTACGAACTTCGGCGGGTTTCGACTATTAACTGTAAAACAACTACATATATGCGGTGAATATTGAATTTTAATACATCCTTGCAATTGAATATCCAATATCCATTTATTCTCTACAAAATTACAATTGCAAATGGGACTTTTTCACAGTCACTGACCTCAACTTTTTCTTTTAAATTATAATACCCATATTGAAAAAAGGTATGTATGCAAAATATTCTAGGACATATAGAATTTTAAGTTCGTAAAGTATGTAGCTTCTATTGGAAGTTTAAAACCGGCTCGAATAAATGAAACGAATGGGTGTAAAAGAAACTGGGTTGGGCGAAAAACTTCATAAAAAGTGTAAACAATAGACCTAATGTTTAAACATTGGGTGTGAATCTCTGACTGCGGGCCACTCCGCCGGAAGTTACGTCTTTTAAAACAACGCATTCACGAATTACACCAATGTGACGCATATCTGACGTCATGGCATGTCCAATAGAGCACAAGTACAGACGCACATATACAGCAGGTTACCAAAGAAATCATGGCATCCTTTTGATGTACGTGCGTGTGCGTAGTTTCAACTGCAAGGACGCAATTGGTATAACTCATCGACGTCTCTGCATGCTGTCGCGAAAGGTGTGTTTACACGTTCGTTCATATCCAGAAAGGTAATGATAATTAACATCAATCACGGGTCATTCAGTCAGAAAAAGAAAAAAAAGACGCCTCGTAACTTTTCCTCAGAGGTGCTTCTAGACTCATCTAAGTATAATAAGGATGAATAATTAATCATGTAGATCATCACTGAACAGTGAAAACTCTTTTGCATGACTGATTTAAGTTCTCGTATGGAAATACTTGCTTCCTCTTGTATGAATAAATATTTCTGTGCTGCTAATTGAAAACTTTTACTTCATTTTTTGCACAATCAACGAGAAGTTTCAACTATTTTAATTCAGGGGTTTGATTAGTGACAGGACTCAGGAAATTTGGAAAAGGTGAAAAACAAAAAAGCGAAAAATCGAAAGATGCAAAGCGAAAAGTGACAATCGAACCACAGAATCGGAAGAATTTAATCATTATTATAACATACAATGTTATTGATAACATACGATCCCCTGAGATATAAAGATTTAAAAAAAATCTGCCCGCTTCGCGGGCACATTCTCATCGCGCGCTTCGCGCACCGTGTTGCGCGCTTTGCGCGCTTGTGCCCTTAGTGAAGCTTGCGCTTTACAGGACGCTTGAAGATATATGTTTTTTTTTAATTTAATTAAATTATATAATTTATATTATTATATTTTAATTTATTTTTTTATATTTGTAATTTATATTTTTAAAAATTTAATTAAATTAAATTAAATTACAGCTTTGAATGCAAAAGTGAACTAATTTACTTAAGGTTCTATCGACCTTAAGGAGCACATTCTC
>CAJFCO010000171.1:665606-762852 GCA_904066015.1 Synergus gifuensis | reverse complement strand
CCTTCCTTCCTTCCTTCCTTCCTTCCTTCCTTCCTTCCTTCCTTCCTTCCTTGGTTACTTGCTCTTCCTTTCCTCCTTCCTTTTATTTTCACCTTACGCTTACGGTTGTTGCGCCACCCAACAGAGTCAAATCCCCTCGGATTTTTACTGATCTCTTGGGAGTGGGAGAATTTTCCGATTGAGCGAATCTCCAACGAGAAAGAGCGATTCGCTTATCGAACACCGAGGTTTTATACTTTCAGAGTACGAGGGAGTCATGGAAGCAAATCACAAGCACTGTTTTGGAACTAGTATTGATTGGAGACTTGGTACTGCTACTTTTCATCTGAATTGGTCAATTATCCAGTAAAGACTAGAATTCTGTTCTTGAACTTGAAGCGAAAGATATCTGAAATAACTGATCAAGACAAAGATGAATGTATTATGTTTGAAGGCAAACTTGATAAACTTGGCACGCATCAAATCGACTTACTAAACAAAAGAAGCCGAGATAAGATCTTATCAGAAATACTGAGAGAATCAGATACTATACAAACGATATCAGCTAAAGAATGCTAAACAAATACCAATATTTGCATATTAATAGCTACATTGTTATAATGATTGGCGTTAAGACAATTTGGACATAATTAGAATTGAATGAAAATCAAGAGAGGACGACTAATAACAATATTTTACATAAATCAACAGAAAAATGTCTCAAAACACTCAAAAAGTATTAACCATTACTCAGTGTAGAGCACAAGAATACAAAAATTGAAACAACTACTTCTGAAAAACAAACGATTCTTAACAAAAAAATATACAGCATTGGCTTAATCTCCTCTGAAGTAAAAAGAAAATACAATATCTCTGAGGCAAAAATCGATGCTAGAATGCAATCAGTCTGAACTGACCTATTTTAAGAATGTTTGAGATTCAATGAATCATAAAGGAATAACATCAATTTCTGGTAAACCTTTAGTCAATACTAATCAAATTCACTATTCTTTAACTTAAATTCATTTCCGATAGTGTAAATTTTTACTGCGTTCACATATTCCGATTCTGAATTCTAAGACAATCTGAGATTGATTGCATCATTTATTACATATATCGCATTTTTTAAATTCTTATACAGAACAAAATCTACATATTTTCATCAACAAATATTTTTGTTCGGATGTATACTCTTACGCTGAGCTAAAAATAGCAGACTTTCCTTCCTAGCACAGAGGCAGTAATTCTGATATATCTAAGAGAAAGGAATTTGTTGTGAAACGAGAATGGTTCTGAAAAATCCGTGTAAAATTGAAAAGAACAAAGAAATCGATAGAACTAGATTCTACAAAGATAGTTGGAATAATTTTTCAAGAAATGGTTGATCAGTCAATATATTGAATTGTCACTTTTAAAAGTAGCCAGAAATGCCAAAGATCATAATTTTATATGTATCTCACTCTAAAGAGATATGAATGTTCCAGAGAGAGATAGAGAGAGAGAGAGAGAATTATCCTTGGTTCCTTAATAATAAAATGTAATTGATAACAATTTCATAACAGAAGTAAAATCCTTAAAAGAGGTGAAATACTTACATTAACAGTCTGCAAATGGACAAAGAAAGAAAAGGGCTTGAAGAAACAAAATTCCAATCTTATAATTTCTCTCCTTAGGATAACAAAATAAAAAGAACACGGAAGCTTTCTTACACTGAAATCATAAAGAGCGTACAACATTAAAACACGCCTCGTTCAGAACCAGTATAGCACATGCTATCACTCCATGGAAATCATTTCTTCAAGCATGAAACAGGATACTGTGGAACTCCTTAGCACACACTCGTTCGCTTATGCATACGAGAAAGAAATATGTAAACGTGTGTCAAAGATCATAAGCGACAACATACAATTTTAACTGGTAAGCTTGAACTCTAGAAGTGATAGATAATTAAAAGAATTTATTCTTATCGTCAAAATCATACTTGAAGAAATTCCTAGCAAAAAATGAACAAACGTAATAGTTCAATAAAAAAATGAAGTATGCAAAATAACGAAAAAACACAACATTAATTAACACGTGTATGTTTACAAAGTAGCAGAGCCACATCAAACTTAAATCAATATACTCAAACCAGTTTTTACAGCAGTGTTAAGATAATGACTCTCATGATAATTGATGAATTAATTGATAGCTATCGCGGTGGTGTTTTTTTTTTCATGGATTGATCGTTGCTCTCATTATTTTCAGTTGTTTTCCATATAAAACCAGTGTAATGGAGGCGAATGAATGGTTTTTCGATCAAATAACTGCTTTGAGTGGGATTGAGTTTAGAAGTGTTTACCTACACGGAGAAAAATCATCAATTCTGAGCATTTTGTAAAATTCATGCTTCGAACACGCGGAACTTCACGTGCTGAATACGTGAGATTCGTGAATTCAGCACATAAGGCCTTGTTTTGATTACACGTGCTCTTCGCGGCTCACGTTCTGAGCACTTGAGGCCCGATATTTATCACCCGAATGAAAATAATAATAAATTCTAATACGTGATTTTTTCCATGTACAGAGTAAACGTAGTTTCTCTCCGTGTACCAATAGAAAAACAGTCCGAAAGCAAATATTACAACATTATCAAAATAGTTTTAATTTTACCAGACGTGTGTTGAATCTTGACTAATTAATTGTTCACTTATTTTTTTCTAGTTATTGCTCGTAAATCCTTACATTCTTTCAAGAAATAAAAAATTTATATCCATTTTTATTACCAATTTATATAGTTTTACGTTTTTGTTGTCGTCAATAAAAAGTAATTTTTTTTTTTTTTGAAATAATTCCTAGTTGTAAGTCTGGATTAATAAAGTGTGATATTTATAACTAATAAAAATGTAATAACGGAGAAAAATCCAAATGACTTGAGAATCTGATTGAGCAGCAATGTTTTTTATTAGGGTTTGATGCGAAATGGACTGTAGCGTTACTTTTGCTTCCTCATAGAGGAAGCTTTGTGGTGGTGACAAAATCCAGTTTCCTAAAAAAGGTTTTTTTCAACATATTTTAATGTCAATATATCTAACATGATGTCCTGAAAAATTGTCCGGATGTGTGTGTGTGTGTGTGTGTGTGTGTGTGTGTGTGTGTGTGTGTGTGTGTGTGTGTGTGTGTGTGTGTGTGTGTGTGTGTGTGTCACAAGTTTTATGTACTTTTATAATTTTCTTAAAATTCATTTTTTCACTATAACTTCTCAAATAATCAAAATTCAAAGATGATGTAAGGAAAATAAAGGTTCTTTGCGTCGAGACGAATCGATTGACTTATAAGATTAATGCATTTCATTGAAAAATAAGAAAATTGTGCTTTATTGTAATTTTTGAAAATGAATTTTTCGAATATAACTTCTCAAATAATCAAAATTTAATGTTGATGTAAAGAATAATTAATGCTTCCTCTATGAGGAAGCAAATCATATTTGCTTACAGGAAGCAAAGTGCTCATAGAATGAGCACAAAAGTTGATACAACTTCACAGCTAGTTTCCCTTATCATGGAAGTTGCATTATGCGACTTTGCAAAAGTACTTTTCCTCTCGATTATATTATGTTAATTTTTTTTCTTCGTTTTCACCTGTTCTTCACACTTATAATCAGATGTTTTTCATCAAGTCGTAATCAAAGGTTGTTTTACAGTTGCCTCTAAATCCTATAATTAAACGAGTCATAAATTTAGTTAACACATGTTTAAATATATATCCCAATTCAAGAAGATTGCTGCTTATTTTGAACGTCGTGAGGAGTACTTGTTTTAGGCATACATAATTTGTTGAACAGTCCTTAATATTCTATTAATCCATTCATATTTTTACCATTAACAATAAAACATTTACCTTAACATTATAACTATAAAAAATCCTCTATAAACTTTAATGTAAAAGACAAACTATATTTTAGTTCTCTATATAACATAATTTTGATGATATTTGGCGTCTTTTAGTAAACATTGACATGTTTATATTTAAACAATTTACAATTTAATTTGCCTTTGTGAATAATATCTGTGTTTCGTTAAATACATGAAACTATAGTTACGGAATGAACTGCATATAAAACCTTGTAAAAAGAGAATTTGCCACCTGAATTTATACCGGTTTTTATATCTGAATTCAACCCTTAAAAGACTCGGAACGAGTCTTACATTCTTAATGAAGGCAAAAGCAATTTTTTTTTGTATAGGGGGAATGCTGTTTCTCGCGGGTATAACTTACGGTATGTCATTTTGAGACCAATTGCACGTAAGACCGGTTTCGGCAGGTGAATCGATTGTTCCTCAATCGATAATCTTGCAAGAAAGAGAATTCGAAAACTGCATTCAGAGAAATTGGCAAAAATACATCAATATATTGATTCTAGAAATTTGACCAAGAACAGAAACTCACCGAAGATTCACCAAATTGAGCACACTTTTTTTTCGGCAATTTTTATTTTGGTGATTAAGATTGTAATCGTTTAATCTTTTTTTTAATGTTTCCATATCTATTTGGTCAGGCTTCCTTTATATACTGTTAGAAATAGTACGCAATCTCCAGTAAAATAAAAAAAAAAGTTTTCCAGATGGAGAAAGTTAGCCTCTTCTTTCGCGTCGATGAAAAGAGAAGCAGTATATAGCTACTCTCCAAGTTTCAAGTATTTGTTGAAAACTAACTCACCCAGCTTACTTACCTCTCGTTGCGATAACGAGTTTCTGTTTTAGTGAACACTACAATTTTTTGAGTTGGTTACATCACTAGAGATTGAAATGAGGAAACTATTTTCCTTCCTTAATTTTTAATAGAAATTCAATAAAATTTTTAAATCGTTGGCTTATAACAAAGTAGTAAATTGGCCAATTAATAGTCTATTTTAAGTGCCCAACAATAGCAGAGATTTAAATATTTACAATCAATTTATATGAATGAATAAAAGCATAAACGTGGTATTTTAATTTCTATTAGAATTATGTACCGAGAATTTCATTCAGAGTGCTTATTCAATATTTAAAGTAAATCCAACTGTTTAATTGATCGATTCTATAAATTGTTTCAATTGGTCAGGTGTTGGTTTTATCAAGAGTTGCAGTTAATCAAGTATTCATTCACCTATTATTAATCTTGTATAATCAATCAAATCTGTTTGATCGTGGAAAACACAGAAAGACCAGTTCAATAATTATGTCGACTGCTTCACGGAAAATTTATGTACCAAATAATTTATATCCAACTTTCACTTCTGCTCTTGTATAGAAATTCAATCAACAGTTTTAAAAATAGGCATATTTCATCTCATAAATTATGTCCACTGAAAGCAGGGTTACTTTAAAAGATTAATCATCTTCAACTATTTGTAATAAGGCAACATTTTACGTTGGCCAAGTGCAGTATTAAATTATTCATACTTGACTTTGTTTTTCGTTCATGATTAAATTTCTTGATTGTCATTTAATTATTCTCTAAGGTAAAACAAACGAGCAAAAACGCTGACAATTTGAATACATATAACAACTGTCAACTGAGTAGTGATTATCAAAGTGTAAATGAAAGATTACTGTTTTGTGGTTTATTACAGAAAGAAATAAAGTTAGAAGGTCGTAAATTCTATTGATAACAGTAGGCTAATGAGTTTACTCGCGCTTTTTATACCTGCTTTTTGTTCCTGCTTTTCCCTTTGATTTCACAAGCGAATTTTGATATATTACTGAAACTTTGTAATATCTCAATCTCCGAGAAAGAATCGGTTCCGAATTATCAAGTTCAAAGTCAATGACCAGACATCTTAAAAATATATCTGTTTCTTTTTCGACCAATTAGGGGATGTTTCCGTCTTGAAATTTTTTCCCTGACTATACTGTTGAACACAGAAGCATTGTAACCGCAAATTCGTCGAAATAAATAGCCTCCAAACCCAAGCGACCCCTGTACAACCATTTCCACGCTTTTTCTTCAGAGAACCTTCTTTTGTGTTGGGGCTCCACCCCTACCACACAATTGCTTAGTTGTCGCTGTGTTGATCTTACTCGAGATCCCAACCAACGTAAGCTGAAACGGCATTTCGCCACTTCGTTTACAGCACTTCTTAACTACCATGCAAGTCCTCGTACCGCAAAACAATTCTACCTGATCGCTTCGAATGGAAGAAAGTTGAATGTATAGCAATTAAAACCTCAACGGACAAACATGCAGTTAATGTTCGTATTGCAAATACAAAAAAAAAAAAATATATATATATATACATATACCAGAAAGTTGATCCACTTCCATATGAAGTTTGTAGATGCCTATTATGTTAAATTTAATTCCATACACATACGAAGATGAAAATATGAAATTGAAAGATTAAACGATTCATAATAACAATCCCACGGAATAAACCGTTAAAAATTTTCCAATTAGCTACCAATGGATTCCACAACATACAGTACAACATTTCTAGAGTTGTGGAGTAGACGGTAATATCGCCAGAAGTGGTTCTTGAAACGCGATAATTTTTCCAATATTATGATGAAAGCCTCGATGTCCATTAGCGTAAACTTGTATTAATTTCTGATGTCATATATCTTGCCCGAAAGCAGGGCTGCTCGATCGATGAAACGAATTATGTACTTACCTCTCTCGCCTCTCCCTTGAACCGTTACACCACCACTTCCCCGCCCCCAAACCCTCTTGATCGAGCAGTCGCGAGCTTCATTATAGGAGATCAAATCCCGTGCTTCTGTAGATGTTCTAATCTTCATGTCAACACATTGATTTCCGAACAAAACTTTATCGGTAGATAGCTGAATCACTTTTTTACGACTGGTTCCTCGGCCGAACACCTGATGGGACACCTGATATCTAAGTCTTGTGATTCTCTAAACGATAAAAAAGTGCCATAAGGCATGCGTGGTAAATTTCGATTATTTATGAGGGATTCTTTAAAGATTCTTTATTAGGGATTCTTAGAAATTGATACTTTAAGCTAGCCTTTTTTTCAAATATTGATTCAAAGCTGATCAATTTTGCTGAGCAATTTTGCAAATTGATCAGCTGGTGCTCAGCTGATCAAATCCCAAATCTTTTCTCGACTCAAGTATATAAAATCTCTTTAATACAATAGCTTAAGGCGCGAATAAGTCCGGCATTTGGCAGAGGACTTCTGCAAGAAGTTCGCCTTGAATTTCCACAAGATTGTATTGCGAGGTAAAGTGAAGTTGGGATTAACATCGCGATCCGAGAGCCAGATATTGAATCTCCGTCGAGTTTCTCGAAATTGATATTGAAACGTTGAATAACACGAGGGAAAAAGAGTAGCACGAGATATACACCTGCACGAAAGACTGACCCAGTTTTCTTTTACAAGACTTCGATACAATGTTTTGTGTTCGCATTCTCGGCTGCAGGATATTCCGATAAAGCATCCATTTACTACTTATCGGTCATGGTCTGCTCTTTTATGGCACCAAAATGATACGTGATGATGATACAATATCATTTGCGGCAAAGAAATAAGAATATCGCTCCGATATCCTGAATCGAGTTTTATTACCCTTTGCCTTTTTATGGCAACACCTTTTCGAGAGATGATATAAATATAAAAAAGAAAAAAGTAGCCAATTCTTGAATTGAAGATAGTTTAGAATTCACATCAATACAGTTCACGAAAATGGTCATTGGGTCAGTCGACGTAGAATGAATAAGTAATGCAAGTGCAGCCTCGATTAATCATGAATCGGAAGTTTATTACATTAGAAAGAATCTTCTGCGCTGGTTATTAGTACGATGAATTTAAATTATCAGGCAGGTAGTCAAGCACAGGAATTTGAAATATCCTTGTCTCTTCAAACTACAAATTGCATGAATTGCCAGTTTTATAATTAGCGGCAAGAGACAACTTGAATCTTGTAGTTAAAGCAGATTTAATAACATTATTGTAATTTTTAGTGTTTCCGTTAGCTAACCGGTGTAAGAAACCACTAATCATAAGGTCTTTAAAGTGTTCGGTACGGTATCATTTAAAAGTAATGCACCACTTCCGAACACTGGGTTTTTAAAGCTGAGGCGATAAATGATGATGGAGCTGCAATAGAATGGCTAATTTCTATTAGAAAATGCATAGCCAAACGGAACACTTTGGCTGAGATTTACTTTTTGGGTAAAAAGAGGAGCTCACATGAAGAGGTTCTTAACATGATTACCTTGTCTACCATGCGCACAGCGACCTCGTGAGAGAAATGAGTTTACGCTGACATAATATGCGTTCACTCTGGTATCATGTGCGATTTATCGTGAGGAACATACGTATATGTATATCTGCTGCTCGCACATTACATTCGTACCCACTCGGCAGGAAGAGTGGTGGGTGACTGGAAATTGGAAGGTTGGAAGAACTCGATGAACGTGCGTGAGCAGCAAAGTATAGAGAGTAGAAGTAGAGAGAGTTGACTTGGCAACGTTGGATGTGCAAGTATAGTAGCCGCAAAGTCAGGACAGGATCGACTGAACGAAGGAAAGGCTCTCGCTCGAGGGTGTCTATTTTTCTCACCCTTTCTTTATCCTTTGCACTTCGTGTCAGTGGCGTAACCAGAAGGACTAACGGGGCTTAACCCACCCCTAAGCTTTTCTCGACGTCTGTTTCCGAAAGCCTTTAACTTATGTATTCCTCAAGATTTCCCGAGATGAATTTTTGAATCTTGGCTTTAAATCTCGGATGAGAAAGAATACAGGAGATAAACCAAAGAGCATCATAGTCTGGGATTTACTACATCTAAAGAAGATTTCAAATGAAATGGAATGCAAGTTGTAGACTATCCTTTTTGATGTACATTATCTGCTGGTTATAGTTTTAAATCCCATTCATACGATTTGCCATACCTGGTTTTGATTCTAATTGCTGATTACGATTTGATCAGGTTGGGCCTTTATTCTCGGATTTTGTTATGATTGGTATTCTAACCCTCCACAAAAGACACAGCGCATGAAGGTAGACATCTTAAAAATGAATAGACATCAGAATTTGTATATTCTAATCAGCCAGTGGTATTTCTCTCAAGGTAATCAGAGACCCTGACCTAAGTCAATGGCCCTAAAGGTTTCTCTGAAACTGGAATACTTTGAGGCTTATCTTCTCCTTCATTTGTTATCATGTTTTCTCAATTGCATTTTCTCGTTACGCCATTGCTGGAACTCGGCAATCAGAGATTGCTTTTATATCTTGAGATCGCATGCAGGAATCTCCTTCACATAAACCTCGCACTTCCATTCTTGCAAAGGCTCACTCAAGCTGCGCAAAAGAAAAACCCAGGAGACGACACACCGGTTTCCGTATAGCTTTCATGAAGAAAAAGATGGGAACTAAGAAAGGGACGATACAAAGGAAACTTGTGGTCTGGCCCATTTAGAGGCATGCCACCGAGTATCTTGTTGCGTGAACTGTTAATATGGAATCTCATCTAAAAAAAAAGAATGTTTTGCAATAGATTATGTCTTGTACTTCAACTATCAAATTCTATATAATCTATAATTGATCAAAAACAATAATTGACGTTTCAAGTACCTGGATGCGTAACCATTTAAGGAGCTTAAGTGCTCGAACGTCCGAAGTAACAGCTGTTTCAGTAACCCGCTACCATCTTGACAAGAATCCTTGGACAATCTATATATTTTTTAAAATCCTTGTACATACCAAGTTTCAAGGATCCATGTCTAAAAATTCACCAATGGAGAATTAGAATGAAAAGCAACTTGTAGAATAATTAAAAATGTGACTATATCCTAGGGTTTTTTTTGTCGACTACGAGTTGCTCAGTTTATACACGTGCGCAGGTGGAATGAATGCCGACAATATAGCGTATTCTTGCCCTCGCTTAATCTACTGCATTTTTTTTCTTTTCCTTCTCTGATGTACCGAGTAGTCTGTAGAGTGGAGAAAGAGAAAGAAGTCGAATTGGGACGAAATGGAATGAGAGAAAGAGAGAGGGACACTCCCGACGGTTTCTCCTTCCAGCTGGCGTGGCGTGGAGGCCTTGTCGTGCGGCTGTTCGTTCGGTCAATGTCTTCTTCTCTCTTTCTTACTCTGCTCCTGTGTTGGCGATTCCCCGCTATCCTCTATGTTCACCAGGGTTGTACTTAAAAAGGGAGAAGAAGTGGGACGAATCTATTGATCTAAAACTTCTCTACAAGTTTTAGGGCATTGTTGAACGGTTTTTATAGAGAAACTGGAGAGGAAGAACTAATATTTGTGGGTGTTTTGATAAGGAATAAGAGCTACAATGGTTGGGTACTATCGGTTTGGTCTTAGGCCTCACTAAACTTATGCAACGTTTAGTGCATGCCTGACTGAAACAGTTTTAATCACTTATTATAGTCATTAATTGTTTTGACGATTACAATTTGTCTTTTGACCGTAGTGTATGTGATTTCAAGAAGGCTTCAGCCTTCACAGGTTCCGCAAAGCGGATTAAGATTTGCCTTATTAGACCTTAGTAGATATGGTTATAATAGGTGCTAGGTTTTCCTAAAAGCTACTAAATTACGATATGATCAGGATTCTGAAGGATAATTTGATGATGAGTACGATTTGGATGTGAATAGGTACTCATAGTCTTTGTGCCATTCATAAAAACGTCTAAAGGCTTGATTAAAGTTCTTTCGGTAGTTGTGGTGGAAGTAATTAATATGATTTGGTTTTGTATGATTTGTTTTAAGCTTTAGACTTAGTTTGGGTCTTCGCACTGGATCACTATTATGCAAATAGATTTGTACGTCTGTAACAAAGATGATAATTAGCAGAAAGAAGTTATTTTTTGAAATATTTAAAAACTTTCACCCTGTTTGATAGATTGTGGTGTACGTACCTGTGGTTCTCCCCTCTTGGTTCGCATTTTCCTCCCCCTTGCTCCTTTTGCTTAGCTGTACGCGGTTGCTCTTCAATATCTCCTGCTCCCACCAAACCCCACTTGGGTGCCCCCGTGGTGCAACGCGTACGCTGCCACAGTGCGAATCTCCCTCTTCGTCACTTGTGTAAACGTGCACCGCCATATCACGAACAACCGGTTTGCTTGAGGCCGAAATATTCGAAATTTTGTCGATCTCCTGACTGAGTCTATTTCTGTCTGTCGTGACGGCGCTATGCGCACGACTTGCCGGCTGTCGTTGTATCGAGTACTCAGGAGTCTTCAGTTCCAGCCCATATGACGAATGTTGTCAGAGGTCAGATTGATCGAAACAACGCGAAAGCCATTCCTTCATTCCTTCGACTCTCTTCTCCACTTTGCTGCGACTTCCAAGATCCGATGCTGCTATTGCCCACCTAACAGAACCGGTCGTGAGTTCGTTCGATTCGCGTACATTTTTTTTTAGTGCCGCCATTACAAACGTCCCGCGAAAGTTACTCACTTGTTTAAGCCGTTAAAAGTCGTTCCACCTGTGTCTTGTTGTTGTTGTTGTTGTCGTTGTTGTTACTGTTGCCACCAATGAAGAACACAGATTGATCCGTCTGGTCTTCTTTGTTGTTGAGTAAAGATTTTACTTCCTGAGAAAAAATTCTTAGGAAAGATTTTGTGAATTGAAGACCAGCTTTCGAAAACAGGGAGCCAGCGAAATCAGCTGATAATATGTTGAGGTCATCTACCTAACAAATATTTACCGTTAAAAGATCGTCTGTATTCTTTCAAAATTCAATTGCCATCAGCCATCCAAGTAAAACCCATCAGCTATTTTTGAAATTGGACCCCATTTAATCTATGAATGAAATAATATAACTAGATAATGTAAAGCACATGTTGGACTCTAAGTGTCCACATTTAGGTTGAATGTTATAAACCATATAAGTGTTGGCAATTTTATACAATTACCCTCATCAGTTTGAAGAATTTAAAATTTGACTCTTATTGCAATGTTTTCCTTTTGATATTTTATGCCTATCCTCAATAGTGAACTAATTATTTTTCTCTTTCTGTTTACAGAGTGCAATAAAACTAGCTGGTAAAAATAATGTCAAGAAACTTCATTCGCTGCTGACGATAGTGGATGAAAAACCAAAGGTGGATATCGGACAAAACAACCGACACAACGAACACCACATTAAAAATAATCACTACAAGCAGCACAACCATTATTCTCACAATTCCATACTGACACCCTCAACGCTTAACCAGGTATTCTTCATTCTTTCTAATAGAATATCATTGAAATAAGAAGAAATTGTTGAATAGATTATTACCTCATGATATTACGATTTCGTCTTTCAGGGCCTAGATGCAGGAACAAGTGACGATAGCGGAAGAGCGTCCGAACAGTTGCATGGCCCTGGTGCAACTAGAGATTGCCAGGACGCCGATAGTTCTAGGGACCATCTTAGCGATGTAAGTTAAAGTCTCACCACTAAATAATACAAACTGGTTGCAATGCTCGTTTGAAAAGAGTACACGTTTCATAATTTTCGGTCAATTATTCTACTGATAAGCAACGATAAACCTATCGACCTGGAATTATTAAAGATAAAGACCTTTTTAAAACGTGTGCACTTTAACATTAAAAATAATTATGATAACTGTTAATTGTTTTGACTTCGATTAGTTTCTGTTTTATTTAGATGAATATTTTTACATTTTGCCTACAGGCGAGCAGTCACTGTAGTTCGGGCAAAGGCTATATCGTAAGCACTTTTCTATTACTGGAATTTATTTAGAAAAACAAAAATTCTGGTTTTTACCTTGTTATCTTTCTTTTGCAGTGTGATAGCGAAGGAGAAGACGACAAGGGCTCTGATGGTGAATCGGTACTCTTTGAATCTACAACTCCACCGCCTCTTCCACGTAAATGTAAGCATTTGATTTTAGGAAACAAATGATGGACCCAACTGAAACACAGGCATTATATCAATATTAATTCAATTGTTTTAGACGAGTTGCCATCTTCTTCGCCGCACGTCTTACCGCCAGCAAATGGAGCTGGAGGATCTCCTCCAGACACTGGCGGACAAATTTCTAATCCTGCGACTGATGCTCCGGCTCCTATTCCTCCTCCTGTGCCTGCTACTGCACCAGTTCCAACGGCACCGAGTCCTCCAAGTCCCACCTTACCTCCTCACATATCCCAATCACCTGTAAGTATTTCTATTTGTTGATAAAACTGAACACTGATTAATTAACAAGTCGAAAAGAAAAAATAAACTTATCTGATATCTTCTTTCTTTAGATTACTAGTCCACTGGCAGCGAATCCTCGTGCAATAGCTCCGCAGCAACGGCCAGCTTCACCCGCTCTACCACCTCCGTCTATGTCTCAACAGCCTCACACTACGATACCTGCTTTACATACGCCCAATGTACCACATGTCTCTTCAAGCCACACAACTAGTCCTGCCGTTGCAAGTTTGGGCGTGACTCCAGCAGCACCGTCCAACGGAGCAGCTACCACAAGCTATCCTCCTCCGCTGCCTATGGCTGCGTATCCTCAAACACAGCCATCCTATCCGCCTCTCTACACTCCTTACACTGCTCTCAATCACAGTCCTTATCTTCCACCCGCTGTTCCGTCTCCATCGCATTCTGCCTCTTCACGAACCGATGTGGTAAGTTCATCTAAGTTCATCCAAAAAAGGATTTTCTTTAAAAATCTGAATTAAATCGACTTTTAGTTAACGGCTTTGCTAACGAGAAGTTTCCTATAGTTACAAACACTTAAAAACACAAAATAAGGACTAAAGTATTTCTCTCTTATTAATTATTCGATTTATTTTGTTACAGAGAGTCAATAGAGCTTCCCCTTGCACGAATATAAGCAAGCAAACATTAACAAACAACGTTCAGAACCACAATAATAATACTACTAACAATACTCCTCTTAGTGCTGCCACTACCACCTGCGTATCTACGATAACCAACACAGTTACCACTGCGAATACAATCGCTCACCGAGATATCGTAGCCTGCAGCTTAGCTGGAAGAAACACCAATAATTCGCCCCGTGGACACAGTCCGAATCGAGAACGAGACAGTTACAGGTACATGGTTTTATATACATATTCTCAAGAAATTATTGCGAAATTGAAGTAGCGAATTGTAGCAGTAAGAAATAATGATCTTCGTTACAGCAGCAACGTGAGCAGCTTAAGTCGCGGGAGCATAACACCTGTTAGTGCGCCAAACAGTCAATCCTCCCCAGCCAATTCTAGTCTACCTGCTTACTCCAAGTCTCAAGGGTGGATCAGGTATAGGTATTCTAATTTCTCCTTCTTTTTATTTTGATGACCGTGGTTTCGTTTGTAAAAAGCTCGGATTCGTCTTTTCCTGGTGAACTTTAAGTAGAAGACTACAGTTTTTATTTTCTTCTGTATTACAGCAGCAGCTCAACTCCTCAGTTGTCTCCGGCAACGAATACGTCGGTTCCGAGGCCAACTCCACCACCAGTGCCACTGGGCTTGCACACTTTTCCACCGCCCATGTTCGCCACTCCATTGCCACCACCTGTTTCGAATGCAAATTCTCATACATCTATGTCTTCACTTCCTCCACCTTCATCCAATCCGAATCCATTCTCTGCTGAATCTCTCTTTCAAACAAGTAAGTGGATCTGTATGATTTTGAACTTATAATTTACAATCTGACACAAGAAGAGAGCTTGTTCTAATCGAAACAAGGGGTGACTCACGTTGCAGGTCAGGCAGACCTGTTGAGAAGAGATCTTGAGAATAGATTCCTGGCACCGCAGAACAGAAATATTGGCGTTGATGTGGGTAATCTTGGACCACCGTTATACATCCGGACAGAAATGCATCATCATCAGCACGAACACACGCATGTGCATCAGCATTCTTCGTCTTTGCTCCCTCAAAATGCACCTACGAGTCTCTATCCCCCTTCAATTGTAAGTATCAAGATGATCTCTTGATCACTAAATTAAATTTCCATACATAAAACTTTCTTCCCTGAAACTCTTTTCATGGACTCTAATATATAATTCATATAAAAACTAATTTAAATCATCTAGCTAACGAATTCTGAAAATCGAGTGACATCCTTCACTAACCTTCTCTCAAATAATTTAAGGACATTCCAAAGTTAGGAGCAGTTGACTCCCAATTTTTTCGCGGGAGCCTCAACCTCACCGGCTTCTCAGGCTTCAACACTGGACTTCTTCATCCTGGAGGCGGACCACCTGGACCATTTGTCTCACATAATCATCTTTCTTCATTTCCTCCAAAGGTACAGTGAATTAAAGTACCACCTGGCTAGCAACATGCTCAAAATGCTTTAAAAAAGGGGCAACAAAACCAGCAATCTTTTTTAATCTTTAATAATCTTTCTGTTTAATTATAAGCTTATTATTTCTTTTCTTGAAAGATGCCCAATCCAAATGTACGAAACAATCAGGACTTTCGAGCGAAACAGTTCTCGAACGTTGAATTCGCATTGCAGAAGACTGGAAAATGGAATGCTATGCATGCCCGGATAGCGTGGGAGATCTATCATCATCAGCAGAAACAACGAGCGGAAGCGAAGGCGAGCAGTGTAGCCAATACTAAAACTGAACTGCTCAGACCACCGGGACATCTGTTTGCTGGGGGACCCACAACTGGTCTGGGACTCAGTACGCCGATGTCTTTACCCACAAATATGCCGCAGAGTCATCCACCACCACCTCAACCTCATCCCGTTGCCTTCCTCTCGCAAACATCTTCACATTTAGGTATGTTTATTCTTCACGGGTATAGATAACTAGTTTAGGGTCTCTAGATGTATGCATTTATTTCCAATGCCCATTCTTTCTTCAGGAAGTGGAATGTCTCCATTCGGTAGATACCCCTCGACATTCGGCACGACAAATCCCAACTTCCCAGGATTCTCCGGCTTTCCTCCAACAAGAGAAATGCCTTCCCTCGGAGGATTGGGATCAGTTCACGATCCGTGGAGAGGGTAAGTTATTATTTACTCATTTCTGTAATCAAAACTGTCCTTTAATTACTTCTCAATGTAGAGTTATAAAATATCCTTTTAATTCTCAGATTACAACGAGCTCCTTCTGGGTTTCCACCAACGACAGTCTCTTGGGCGATAAAACCAGAGATGCCAACAATCGACAGGAGGGCGGAATTTGAGGAAAGAGAACGTGAAAGGGAACGAGAACGTGAGCGAGAACGAGAAAGAGAACGCGAACGGGAAAGGGCTCGACGTGAAAGGGAGAGAGAGGAGCAACGGGAAAAGGAGAGACGGGAACGCGAGAAGGAAGAAAAGAGGAAACAGGAAGCTGCAGAAAGAGAAAGAGATAGAAGAGAAAAGGAAAGGAGAGAAATGGAAAGGAGAGAGATGGAACGGGAGAGGATGATGATGAAAAATCGTCAGCATGCGGTCATGGGACGAGAAAGATCACCTCTGAGGAATGGATCTGCACCTTTGGATACGGGAGAGGTTCGTGTCAAGGAAGAACCAAGGAGCAAGGAAGATGAAGTTGTTATGCTTCCTAGGCCGCCACCTGTGGGACCTGGGCCTGGATCCGGACCAGGACCAGGACCGGGACCTGGTCCAGGACAAAATCAAATGCCCGACCCTAGGTATTTATCTTGATGTGTTTTTAGCTCCCGACTTATTTTTAGTTGCCTACTAGTCGATTAGAGAACAAAAGAGATTCTATTCTTGGAGAGAGCCACTATGAAAATATAGTGCTTTCATAAATAAAAGTAATTTCCTAGGACCAACCCTGAAAAAAAAAAGATATTTAGAATATTTCAAGATGACTAATTATTTTTAATAAAGTAGTAAATTTTGCATATAAAACCATTTTATTTAAAAGGATACTCTGTAGTTTAGATGATCTTTGAGTCTCAAGATTTTCAAATTTCCAAATGCTGATTAGTTTCTTTATTTTTTCTAGGTATCATCACTCGCATCCTCATGCTTATCTCGCCAGGCATCCTCATGGTGTTCCAGCTCCTCACACGATGTCTCGAAGTATGTTGCAAGGTCTCAGTGGTCATCCGATGCAGCCTTTCCCTCCTCCTACGGGTCCAGGTTCCCAACCTGGTGCACCTTGGCCAGGAGATCCTTTCCGGGATCCATACAGATATGATCCTCTTCAACAACTTCGGTATAATCCGATGATGGCTGCATTCAGAGCAGAAGAAGAAGAGAGAGCGAAGTTATACGCAGCTTATCCACCACCTCCAGTGAACGCTTTACGGGGAAAGGATCCAAACCCTGGACCTTTGAGTAATCTTCACATGCATCACAGAGCTGGCCCAGGACCAGGAGTTCCTGGTGTTTTAGGTAGACAACTCGACCCCTCGTTAATGCACCCAGGGGACATTCACAAAAAAGAGGACGCTTCTCAGTCTCGATGATACATCGTCCCCGCAACGTTCTCGTCGTCTTTGACTTAAATAATTGTAGTGGAACATTGAAAAATGCGTTTCAAATTTTCATAAAAGCAAGTAGTTTTGTATAATATTTATTCAGACCCAAATTATTGATTTTGCTCGTACGAGTATGATTAATATTTTTTTTTCTAAGTAAAAATTAAAAGAATTAACTTTCTTTTATGATAATTTAAACATTTTCAATGTACCCCTACGACTAACACGCGAGGTTCGGTGCTCTAACTTGAAGGAATCGTCGATATTTTGGTAACAGAATAGCGCTATTTAAAAGAAATTGTACATAAAATATGCGATATTTATAGATATTAAAGAAAGAAACGCGATAGTTAGTACGACGTATCGGGGGATCTGACTGTTTGTCTATAGCAATATATATATATATATATATATATATATATATTATCATTACGATGATACTATGCGTACAGTTAATATCGTGTGTAATATTCTAATTATTGTAGGATGCGAGACGATGCTAATGTAAAAGAAAAAAAGAAAGAAAGCTACACGGATCTCCAGCGTTACTGAACGAGAAATTATTTAATTATTTATTTATTGTCACGTATTAGCCGAAAGAAATCAAATCTCTGTCATACACGCATGGAATCATTGTCGAAGCGTTCGTTCTGATTTTATCAATGTAATATACATAATTATTGTGTAAATTTTAATTTCCTTGGTAGGACAAGTTGTACGAGTAAGTTTAGCGGCGGGACGAAGCGAGCAAGTACCTTCGGCGAATGTACGCTTGTTATTTTAAAAAAATTACTTTCGATGTCCGATATTAAAATGTGAAAGAGAATTAATTATTAGTTGACAAAAGGCACTCAGTACTTTCCTGTGATATACATAGTAAATGATATGTAGAAAATAAAAGATCGACTCTTTCGCCATCACAATCCTTTTTTTGGGACGTAGCCAATTTTAAAAGCGATTAAGAGGCGAGGATCTTAATTTTTAATGCGTTCTAGAAACTTTCGAACTTTTTATTGTTTAAGAATTGCTGTTTCAAAGCTTCCAGATTTTTATGTCATTTTAGTACAAATTTTGAGAAACTGTCGTTGTTTGAGATATATTGTATTTTCGAAAAAAAGAGATTCTTGAACAAATTAGTAAGTATCAAATTTAAAAGAATAAAAACCCTACCATTAAATCAATGACAGTTTTTGAAAATTGAAAACCGAGTGAATCTTAGACCAGTAATTTATTTAGGATTTGGGTCAGTGAGCCCGCATTGCTCTTAGTTGTTTAAGATAAAACGCTGTGTTATTAAATTTAGAAAAATTTCTTCAACAAAGAGTGATGTTTTAACGATAAAGGTGGTTTTTAAAAACAATAAAATTGGAAGCTTTGTAACGATGCTGCGCAAGAATCCGAGGAAAGTTTTTACGAGGATCAATCGCGATTCTCCAGCAGGCAATAAAAATGCAATTCCTTCGTGAGCGTCGCGAATAAGTTTGTTTGTGCCAAAGGGTGTTTGTGACAAAGTCTAGATTTGTGTCGTCCGGTACTTCTTGCGCGAATTTTTCATTTCAATTATCATTCCTCGACAAGCTTCTTTCCGGTCCATTTTTGGACGAGATTCCGAATTTTTTTCTCGTCCTCTCACTTGGCAGCCATATGCGTCGTTGTTACCAAGAAGAGTCAATAATCGTAGATCTCTTGGAGGGAAAAAATGTCTTCTGCGTGCCATGAGCCGGAACTACGTTTGTTTAAACCTTGGGACCGCCTGTCATTTCATTTCACCGACTCGACGGAACTCCCATCTACCATCATGATTCGTTTTTACACTGTAAAGTCACCATAAACAAATTGTATATTATTATATAATTATACACGCCTTGAAGATTGTAGATATTTTTCATCGACGCAAAATTATTGCAATGCAAATGCAATGGTTCTGTTCTTGTAGATATCGCGAGTATAAAGGAAGTTTTGTGTGAATAGGTTTTTTCTAAAATCGACTCTTTGTAAAAGGGTCTAATAATCATAGTTTCTATCAAAGTATCAAAAGCGCTCTTATTTCCCAACCTTCTCTCTTAGAAACAACACGCCTGGCAGTAAATTACATTCTCCAGTTTGAATTCAAATTTATAATTTAATGTCAAAATAACATCATTTGAAATTCAACCCCTCAAGATTTAACATTTTAATTTCAAAACCATTTTTAAAGAGATTTAAAAACGTAAATTACTATAGTACACTAATAATTAAAAAAGTATAAGTGAATTTTCAAATGCTGAAAATAAATGCATACAAGTTTACGTTAATTTCTTTTTTTTTTTCTTGTTTTTTTACAATTTTCGCAGTTTCTATATATCTTTATTTACTATAAGAACTCGTCCCTTTTTGTTCGGTAAAAATGTCGAAAAGGCTTGTACATACATCTTTTCACAATTCATTTTAAACTTGATTTAAAAAGAAGTACGAACTTAAATATTTCTCCAAAGTACACTCAGATGAAAAAAAAAACGCGACCGAAGCTTTCAAATTCTATTTACTACTTTTAACACTAAAAACACACATTCTTTAACATCAAACGGAGAAAAGTATGTAAATGCATTAAATTCTCCATAGATTTTATATCATTATCACTCATTCGTTTCACGCGCGTTTACAATTAATTTGATAAACACCATTCTAGAATTACAAAAAAACTACAGCGAATACCCGTTATTCCTTAAATTTTTATTTTTCATAAATGGTGCGAAAATAAAGATATATCGGTAATGAAAATTGCATTATATTTTTGTAAAAATGGTGTCTTACGCGTGACGTCCACATATGTTATCATAGACGAGTTCCTTGTTCTTTTTCTCATGAGTGCTTCGTACCAATGGTTGGTGCGACCCTTGGAAGTTATCCTTAATCTTATCCAACTCCATCGAAAATGAAGTGAGGTCCGATGCAATGGTCCGAGAAAATAAGATATTATCGAGAACTACTGGAGCTAGACCTAGTGTAACGACGGTGACGGTGTCGAGGATTGTTCTGGGGACTTCGTGAACGCGATCTAGCCCTACGACGAGGAGGTCTCGGGCTGCGTCTGCGGTTCATAGGCGGAGAACGTCGTCCACGATAACGAAGTGGCGAATTCCTACCGCCACCTCCTCCACCTCTCCAAGGCATTGGCGCCCTTCGTCCAAGAACTGGCGACATTCTGCGCATCGGAGGCGGCCTTGACTTTGGCAATAAAACAGGAGCAGCAGTAATCTCTTGACCATCAATTTGCCCTGAAATAAAAAGAAGAATAAGTATTAATACGGTTAATTGAATAAGTTTTGTTCTAAACCAAAAACAATTTACCTCCGTCCATGTGTTTCATGGCGTTCTCGGCTTCATCGGCTGTTTCAAACTCGACGTAAGCGAAACCCCTCCCATGATTCGGATGGAATTTGTCAAGCGAAAAATCTACCAATTTGATATTTCCGTAAGTAGAAAATATCTCCATAATGTGTTCCTTGGTAACATTGCGAGTCAAATGGCCAATATGAATTTTGGTGGGCCTTGGGATTGGTGATCGCTCTCGTCGCTTCCTCCTGGGAGACGGTGACCTAAAAATCAAATTATAATTAGAAATGACTGAAAATATTTTATATTATTAGTTATTATTCAAAAATGAATGATAAATGATAAGTACCTTGAACGAGGTTTGGGTTTTGGCTTTTCTATAACAGTACTACTGCTGCTTTTTTTCTTATCCTTGTCCCTCTCACGATCCCTTTCACGCTCACGTTCCCTCTCTCTTTCCCTTTCTCGTTCTCTTTCGCGTTCCTTATCCTTTTCTTTATCTTTATTTTCGTGCCTCCTTGATCCATCGGCACTTTTGCTTCGACTACGCTTCCGAGCCCTGTCTCGGGAACTTCCAGAAGAACTGCCTGAACTACTGGTGGAGGAACTTGAAGAAGAACTCGACCTGGAACTGGATCCACCACTGGAACTCGAAGATGTTGAACTGCTATCAGAGGAACTGGAATTGAAAATAGAAAAAATTACAGATTTGAAGAAAAATTTACAATATTAAAATTGTCAATATTAAACTAATAAGTGAATATATGTATTTAAAAATGATGCAATCAAAATGTTTAAAATTAAATGAATCTTAAAAAATTTATGTACCTTATAACAACTGTCAATTAAACTAAACAAATATTTAATTAACATCAAGGCCGAGTTGGGATCGAAAAGTGGCCAGGGAAAAATATACACTAGATCGGTCCACACCCCACTCTCCTTATTGAATAAAATTGGAAATTGCTTCTTAAAACAAATTTTAACAAGTATATAAAAACAAAACATGATCATTAATTGATTTTGTATGTCCAGATTAATTTTTTTTATTACTTCCAAATTTTCCTTAATTTTTGTTTCAACGCTAAACAATTGTGGCCAGCTTGCGGGGCATTTTGAGGTTATATCAATCATGACAATTTTGCAAACGATTTTTACTTGAGAACAACACAACTGATTCTAATGAAGAAAACATTAAATTTATATCCTTGGGAGAATCGAGAATTCTCGAATTGTCTTATGGAAATAAATATTGTAGATTTCGTCGCATTCATTCCACAATTTGGAGCCGAAAATTGATTACGCTCTGAGGCGAAAAGTACGCGAAATAATGACAACAATAATTCTTACCTGCTACCACTGCTTGAAGATGATGCGGTGCGTTTTTTTTTTTCTTTATCCCTACCTCGTTCCCGTTTATTTTCCTTATCCGTGACTTCGGAATCGCTTTTCCCTGCACTATCTTTGCGGCTACGAGCCCTAAAACCAGAAATCGACATGAATATTTGCAAACAATTATAGGTATGGAATATAAGAAAAAGCTTTTTAGACAACTTACATAATCGAACTCTATAAAGTAAACTGTTAGTTGAAGATTATTTACACCTCACTAGTTCAATTATAAAACTTCTTGATGAACAGATATGAATATTTCAATGAATGAACGCGCGCGCGACGTTTTAAGTCACTTCACTCCAACTGTTTGACTGCGTCCACTGCGTCTGACGGTCTGACAAAATGGCTGCTGACCTGTCTCTGAGTATTAAGGGTCGTTTACAATAGGAATCGCAGCAATGCGATACGCCATCTTTTTTTTTGTTTCCAAGATGGTCACGATCTGAAAAACAAAGCGCCAAGTTTAAAATAATCAAAATTTAAAAATCGTTTTTTCACAACTTTATTTACATAAAATTTAACATTATTAAATAATTAAAAAGGTACAGAATTTAAAATTAATATATTTCCACCTGCCATATGTAATTAATTTAAAACTATGTACAAAATTTATATAAATAACATTATTAATAATTTTTAGTTTTAAAATGTTTTTTAACAAAATGGTACCTGCCATTGTAATTGAAAGAATCTTCTTCAAAAACTCTCTTTAAATTATCAATTTAACGACATTTATCTAAGATTATAATCATCCTTTTTATGATTATAATTTTTAACGAAGTAAAATAATTTCTTTTTACTGATCGAACCAGATAGAGCTTAAAATTTTTAAATTTCTTTAATTTATTAAGTAATCTGACACGGAGATTTACTTGTTTCTTAGTAAGTTTTGTAACTGTAATTTACCCTAGAATAAAAAAAGGCGCTTTAATTTTTCCCTTCCAATATAATTCAATGCTTTCTTTTTTCGTATATTCATATTAAATGTATTATTACAAGTTTTATAATTACCTGAGTTTTTACTTGTGATTGAGCAACATTTGATTTCTGATGCTTAAAATATTTCGTAATAGTCTCACAATCAGAGGAAGACCTTATTGGATTTGATTCGAAAATTCTAACTCTTTTTGTTGGAGGTAAAAATTCTTTTGGTAAACGTATATCAGATTTTTCCTGTAATAAACCGTCAAGTAATGACCTTTTTCTCTCATTTTCTTTCCTAACTGGAGTTTTAGTTGATTTGATCAAATTCATAAGAGTCTGAAAAGTTTCGCTCTTTACGCTGATGTTGTCATCTTCGAATTTCGGATCAGCAATCAGTTTCCTTTTGAGAGGTCTCGACTGTGATGAGTAAGGAAGAGTTGTACTAGGAAACTCGAGGCTTTTTATTTTTGAAACAAAATTTCCATTTTGAAGAGAGTTAGTCGAATTCGGATTCTGGAGAGATGAAGGAAGCTCGACTTTGACTACTGGAAAGTTGAGCTGGAAATCAGTTTAAAAAATGTATAATTAAAAATCGTACATGAAATTCTACAAAAATATTATTTTACATTAGATCAAAATAAAACTTTACCGTTTGCTGCTTCAGTTTTGGTTGTGAGCTAACAGTTCCGTACATCGATGGTATTCGAGGAATTTGAGAACACATCTTATCGAATTTGATCTTAAAAGAAAAGAGAAAAATTATTTTTTTATAAACAGTCTTTGAAAAATATGAAAAATTGACTCCTAATTTTATATCACAAATTTTAATTATACTTCTTTTGCAGGATAAAAGCCAGGATTCGAAGGTTCTTCGATTTCTTTTAAATCAATCTTGACCAAAGAAAGCGGTTTTCCGCAAATACTGCGAACTTTATTCGTCAAACCTTCAACGAATTGAAGGCAGATGTATCCCTGATTTTTGCAATGAACCATTTTAGGATATTCTGATTGCAAACAGATATCAGGATAGACAAAAATTTGCTCTGGAAAAGACGGGAAGCAAACTTCATAATAGAGAATTCCTTCACTGCTCTCGGGCAATATATAACCATACTGAAAGAAAAATTTGGAAGTTATAAACTTGAATGGATATTTTAAATTAATTGTGGATTTTTAAAATATCATTGGAATGTTAATGAAATTATTGTGTAAACCATATTTTTCCAGTGTCTGTGAAGCAACTGGTAATTTTTGAAACAGCACGCCTTGGGAATTTGTTTTGAAACTTTCAGAAGCTTTGCTTTGATCATACTGAAAATATTTGTACGGTAAAATGAAAATAAAATTTTAAATGATTAGAAAATTTTTCTAGATTTTGCAGACATTTATCTTTGAAAAAATATATACCTGGGTAAAACGTTAGCCCAGTGTCGTCCAAGATGAATTATACCCTCAGGACTATTCTTGAATTCTGCAACAAGCGATGGGGATAAGCCAAGTTCTTCCACTTTCAAAGGATGAACTTTTAGTTTCATGGGAATGAATTTAATGATCATTCCCTGTTCTGAAAAATCGTTAATGTTATTACATATGTATTTTTGACGTTTATAAAGAAGTTTCTAATAATTAAGTTTTTCCTGAATATGATTATTCTTTATATGAGAAGAAATTAACTGGGTTAGGAATAAATAAAAAGTCATGAATTAAAAATTAGTTAAATAATAGGATTTTTAATTAATTACTTTTAATGTTGACGTCAAACTTTACTGCGTTGGGATTTTCAGGGAAAATTAGAAAATCCTTTCCTTGGTTTAAATATATACCAAATTTATTCCATGAGGGTGCTAATTTATAGAAGATGGTGTATTTAACACACTCTTTATAAATCTCATAACTAACTGGTTGAGGGTCTGAAAACTGAAAAAAGAAAGTATTCTCTTAAAAATTGTATACATATGAATTTATTAAGTAAATCATTTAAGACCCAAGCAAGAGAATATGTTCCTTTTTAGGATGTCTAGAAGTCCATATTTATACCGACGTGTCCGTATTTTGTGAGCAATATCATTTTCACTTCATAAACAAAATAATTCCATAAAACAATATTATTAAGAATATAATTAAAAGAAATTCTTATAAATTTAAACAGTGTTAATAAAAACAATTTTTACATTTAAAGAAGATCAAAATATAACATTTTTCAATAAATTTTAAAAAAGAGTGGAGAACGTTCGTAGTATTTTTTTATCTAACCATCTGCGCACATACGTTATTTCTTTTAGATTAGATTAATTATTCATAACGTCTATTACAAAAATAAAATATACCCATAGCTTTTTCATCTTTAGAAATTTTAGTATCTCGTTCAACTGGAAATAATTTTTCTTTGCAATTAGATAAATGTAATTATCTGTTTGCGGAATTGGCGCAGCAATAACGTCAGGGAACGAAGAAAGCAGCGATCTAAAATCATATTTATCCACGTATTAATAAAAAATATTTCCTATCTTAAAATATTTAATATTTAATATAATTTAATATTTAATATTTAAACTCATATAAGTTCAAAATGAATTCCAAGAAATATTTATAATTCCTTACAAATATTTAAAATTCACTTATTTAAAAAGTTTAAAAAATATAAAAAATGGAGAAAAAGAATGAGGTTAGAAATTTGAATTAGATGATTAGAATTTTAATTTCATTTCAATTTTTATAGTGAAAAATTGTTTTATTTATTTACAAATATGAAAAAACAATTGGTAAACAAAAATAATGGCTTGATATTTTAATAAATATAAAATTCTTAACATTGAAATCATGAAAATACCTGCAAATCAGTATTTGATAGTGGAAAATTGATGGACTGATTTCATCTGTAACGTTCAAAGTAGTTATCTTGCAATCAATGCAAAATAAATCATCACACTCTGGAACAGTTGTTAAAAGTATCGTTTCCTGACTCATTTTGATCAATTTAGATACTCAAAATCAATATATCACTATAAAAACTTCTAAAATATAATCAAAAATGAGAAGAGCACGTTAATCATTACGCCTCGCAAGTCGAACGTTTGAAATTCGAAAGAGAACTATGTACAGTAAGCACTGCTGCCAACATTGATATGAGTTATATGTACAATACATAATTGAATTTATTAATTCTGCTCCTGCGAAACAAAAATTTCATAAATGCATGGAAATTATACACTCGACGTTCCCAATAGTAATATTCCCAATAGTAAAAGAGTTTTGTTCTCAATAGTAAAGAGCGCAACTCGCAATAAGCACTTCATACCACTGCTCATGCGTTGCGTTCGGCATCTGATTGGTTGCTATTCGCGCGCAGTTTAAAATACTAAAAATAGTATTTTATATGCAATACGCATGCGCAATTGATGTGAAATTTTGAGGAAAGGAATTTTTTTACTATTGGGAACGACTCTGGTTTGGATTTATTTACTATTGGGAACGTCGAGTGTAATAAATTTGTGAGAAAAATATCATTGTCCAATCTTGAACTACACACACACACACACACACACACACACACACACACACAATGAGAACATACTTTTGTTTTTTTCAATTTACAGTTTGAAAGGTTATGTTGTCAAGCATGGAGTTTAGACATAAGGAGACCAAAGTAATGTAACGCAAAATAAGAACATTTTTCGGGAAGTACACACGCCTGAACTTCCCGAAAAATGTTCTTATTTTGCGTGAAGTCCATGTACAGGACTTTGGTCTCCTTATGTCTATACTCCATGTTGTCAAGCCTGGACTGGACTCTTTGAATGATAAAAGCGCGCGAAATTTAAAATCTAATATAATGAATGAAGAATTAAAGATATTAAACCAATTTTGTCTCAGCCCAAGATTAAATTCGTTATGGTATTTTGAATCTGATATTATAATTGAAATTAAATTCAATCAATTCAATAAATGACATCAAAGTAAAATATATAAACAAAAATTAAAATGCATAATTCAAATTCGTCATTTAAAAATAATGGGCATGTAAAGAAAGCAGCAGTTTCTATCAAAACTAAGCCACTTTATCAACATTTAAATTTGATACAATATTCAAATAAATTCAATTAAAAAATATTATTATTTTAAAAGATAATGAACAGTAATAGAATTTTTAAATCAAATCTGATTCTTTCTCTATCACATTATTGCTTTTGAAGTTGCATATCCTGAAAAATAAAAAATTTAAAAACAATTAAAATCATTCCAAAAAGTTGATTTCTTTAATAATTAAATAAAGATTAATCTAATGCGTAATCACCTTACTCTTGGTAATTGGTTTTTTAAACGGTGAAAGAGAGACTCTGACAGATTTAATCGAACGTATGATTGGCTTCGTAGGGTTTGAAATTTTCATTCTTTTTTTCAAAGGCGAATATCTCAGTTTTTCTAATTCATCACAGCTTGTCAAACTATCAGTTTCTTGAGAAGTTCCAGGAGAGGGGCAGGAAGTTTGAAGCCAGTTTCTCACAAATTCGTGCTTTGAATTGATTGGAGAATCTTTTAACGAGGAAGAATTGCCCAGTCCGCATTGAAAGGAAAAGCTACTAGATGTTCTTGAATCATAGTTAAAAACACTTAAGCTCTTGGGGCTATCACAAAAGCTTGAATTTTTTGTCAGAGATAACTTCGAAGGAGTGTCATTAATTCCTTTCTTAATTTTCACCTAGAAAAACAGAGCAATTTTGACAATTATTTTAATTGTAAAATTAAATTTAAAGTTCATTTAAAACAAAAAATTTTTGTAGATCACTTTTCTTGGTTTGACGAAACTATTCATGAGCTTAAAATTGTGATAATTGAAGGAAAGCTCTTCGCCACAAATTTTGGGAACTTTCACTTTCAGGTCTTCCAAAAAATAATTTGAGATCTCAGTCGGGTTATTACACTCAATGATTTTCGGCAATCGAGCTTGCAAGCACGTCTCAGGATAAATTAAGATACGTTCTTCAAACATTGGAAATGAAATTTGGTAGAAGTTGATTCCTTCTTCGCTTTTTGGCAATACTATTCCATACTGAAAAAAATTAGAATATTTTGATCGACATATTTAGATAATTTACATAAGAGATAAATTTAATTACCATATTTTTCCAGTGATCTCGAATTACTTCATAAGATTTGAATTTGCAGCTGTTGGGGATATCTTTTGTAACTTTGACTAAGTTGCACTTCTTCAAGCTGAAAAATAACCAATACAGATTTATTAAATCAAGGAGAAATATAATATTTCAAAATTCATTTTAAAAAAATATAAAATAATTTATACCTGGGTAAGATATATGCCTTCTGATGTAGGAAACGAATAGAAACATTGTTATTACTTTGGAAGTTTTTCAAAGTAAAGTCAGCAACTCCAATTGTTTGCAAACTTAAAGGAGAAAGTTTCAGCTTCAGAGGTTTGAATCGCAAGAACATTCCTTCCTCTATACAAATTTCAAACAATAAAACTATATTTAGTAAAAGTATGTATGAGAACAATATTAAATATAAAAATAGTTGTAAATATATATTAGATTTACCAGTAATGTCTAGATTAAACTTTATTGCGTCCAGTTCGTCTGTGAGCTCAGAAGTTTTTAGCTCTTTGCATAAATATTCGCCGACTCTGTTCCACACTGGCAATAGCTTATAGATAATGGAGTACTTTGCACAAATCTTGTAAATTTCGAAAGTAACTTCTCCAGGATCAGAATACTGAAGAGGATATCAGAATCAGCCTTTATTTTTCTCAATATTAACTTTTCAACCATTTTTTATTTATCTACTTTATTTACTACTTTATTCAAATTTAAAAAAAAAGTATATTATTAATGATATATATATATATATATATATATATATATATATATATATATATATATATATATATATATATATACACATATATATATATATTTTAAGATTAGTTTTAACTTACTTGGATAAGTTTAGATTTAAAAAATTCTTGTAGCTTGTTAGTTTCACAGTACTTCTTCGGAGCGATCACATAAAAGTAGTGTTCAGTCTTAGGAACTGGTGCAGATAGAGTTCTCGAAAAAGTTCTAATAATTTCTCTAAAATCACATAAAAATCAGTATATTCTGTATTTAAAATACAGGAAAATTTTTCTCTCTTTTACTTCCAATGCTGACTGTGGATTTTCAAAAATTTTATTACGATCCTTTAAACTATTTATTATTAAAAGAAAATTTCTGCATTAATGGAAAAATGAAAAAAAATACCTGCAGCAAAGAATTTGGCAGTGATAGATTTCTTTGATAATTTCATGGGTCATCTGTAGATTTGAAACTGTACAGCAAAAATAGCAGAGAGTTTTTAATTTTGGCATCAAAGCAAATATCGTCATAGATGAATCCATTTTAAATTATTTTATTACTTGTTAGGCTAATTTTTCTATAAATTTGATCGAATACGATCCTTCCCCGTCGAACGTTGGAAAGAAAATATTCAAGACATCAAATGTCTCACTAGTGCCAATTTAATGTTTTTTTTTTCTTATGAAATTCGCATTTCTATTAAAATTGAATTCAGATAAAAAAAATTTCCTTGAAAATAGTTCGTTTTGGAGTTTAAGAAGTTTTAATTCATTTCGGTTGTAAATATACATCAGTTATCAATTATTTGGATTTTAAATAATTTAGCAAGAAAGAAAAATTTAATGTTTGAACTATGTATTGGCAGACCTGCCTTTTTGAAATAAGCAAAGCGCGCTAAATTTGAAATGGGATTTTCGGTCGTTAGGAGTAAATACCCGATATTCTTAGTAGCTATAAATATCTACTACATATTTAGTTATAATTAAAGTTAAATTGTCTGGAAATAAATGTACAATTCTTGAAATGAAAAATAGCAAATAATTATACAAAATTTTCGAAAGGTCTTAGAACACTATTTTCCCAATTTTCAAAAAACAATTTAGTGCAGAATATCATAAAAGACAAAATCTTTATTTCAGATTATTTATTTTTATAGAATAGTGTGGTGATGATACGTTAAGTATCGAAATATATACGTATGTACATTGAATTAATTGTAACGAGTAGTATGTACAAGTACATCAAATTACAAACACTAAATATACGTCGCATCTTGTACATTTTATCATTACCATTTCGTAAGATTGTACCGTTGTTTTCGGTGCTGAAAGATGGGCAGGATACGTGAGATATTGGAAAAATACCCTTTTGGCACGTTTTGTTATCGTAAGAATAAAGATTTGGTCAGACTAAGAATGCCATTAAAGCAAAATTCATTAATCGTTATTTCTAACTCGATTCGTATCGAATTGATTGTGTAATATAATAATTGTGTTATTCGATATGCACTATTTCATCGACCCTTGAATTTTTAAGCTTCGAGTATTTAGAATGTGATGTACGTTTCAATAAAAAAAATTAATAATAAACAAAAAAAAAAAAAAAAAGAGTTCATCAGCGTATTTATTTCTAAATTTGTTCTCTTCAGTGACGAGAAATGGAATGAGTACAAAGGGAAGTACATAGCGATTGATTTATGCAATTTATATATTACAAGAGGTTTCATTTTTTTATAACAAAAACTCAAAAAACTCAAGTGTCTCTTATCGAGTCTCGATAATCAATTAAATCACCACATTCACTCATTTGTTTCGCGATCACTTTCACACCTTGCAGCATTCGGTATTCATTTTTCAATTTTCTTGAAAACAAAAAAAATGAATACACCGCCGTAAATGAATAACTTTAATGGGCACATTGATGATAAAATCATGTGTAACAAACAGGCAAAGTCATGGTCTTATGTTTACATCATTTACGTATAAATATCTCATTAAATATTCGTATATTAAAAATTTACTACACAGTTCACGATTATTTTACACAAAATTTGTTATTCTATCCTGACGATGACTTAAGTCGATTAAGTAACTCCAATTATTGGACACAGATTTTTCAATGGAAAGGGGTGATTGGCTATCGCGCCTTTAAAACCAAGTCACGTTTGACACTGTATAAAAATCTAAACTGACCTTATTGTAATAAAAAAACTGTTCAGTTCCTACCAAGTCAGACGCTACCCAGTCTCTATGCTCAGCAGATTCTCGAGTGTTCTCGAGTCTCAGAGTCTCCAGCAAAAGATTGTTCCTCAAAGTCCTGAGAATTTCAGGCGTTATAAATGCATTTTTCACGAGTAAAAATCAGGGATTTTAAAAGGTTCTTTGCTTATTACTTATACTATTTCATATAATTCAATCTACAAACGTTACATATGGATAGTCAAGTATTCTGACACTTTTCACATATTTTCAAGGACTGAAAAGTGTAGAATCTTTTATTCGGTATATCTTATAGAGAGCGCACAAATTTATAGATCGTACGCAGTGTTCAGCTGATTTGAAAAAAGTTTAGAAACATTGCGATTTAACCCTTAAAATTACTGATCTTAAAATCTAAAATGTAAAATCGTTCAAATTTGAAAGTACCAAATTTCAAAATCTTTAGAATCGAACATAAAAAACTCAATAAAAAATTAATCTGTCACAAATCTAAAAATTTTGAATTTAAAATTGAAAAGTGACAAATTAAAATCATTTCAATTTCACTCTGAAATTTTCGATAAAATTCTAAAATTTCTATAAATGTCGAATAAAAAACTACAGTTAAATAATGTTTAATTTAATTTTAAACAACTGTAGTACTCAAGAAATATAAAAAATTATAATCATAAAAAAATATAAGATGTTTAATCTTCATAATTAATTCCTTTCATTCCTTTAATTAAATACAAACACAAGTTCATGAATGAAAAATAAATCAACAAAAATTTAAAAAATTTTTAAATTCGAAAGGCATCCAAACTTTAAAGGAATCCAAATTCACATAAATTTTAACCTCTCTTAAAATAAACAATTGCAAAAAAAGAAGAAAAGCTACTTAGTAATTTCCCAAACATTGTTTGAGACTGAAAAGAAATTAATATAAGTCTCCCAAGGAAGAAAGAAAGAATTTCTTACTGAAACATAAAAAAGATTAAAAAACATAACTAAAAAATGGGTGAACTTACACAAAAATCCCCGACTTTGCTCTCAAAAGTTCAGAAGCCCGAAACTCTTAGACTTTTTGTGCACTCAGAATCTTCTCACTGGACACCTTGAGCCTTACTTAATCAGAAGTTCCCGCACTTGGAGTCCTTCACCGTCAATATTCTAAATTGCACCTTTCGATTTCAAACTTCAGGAACGACTTGGTTCCTGAAACTCAGCCAGCTCAGCCTTCAAAACCCTTCTTAAAATGACAAAGTCACTGGGTAGATATCAAATTGTCCAGTGTCACTGGATCATTGACTCACGTGATTCATCATTTTTTGCACTAGGCTTAGACGAATATTTCGTATCCTCGCATCTTTTGCTCACTGAAGCACATGATGTGGAAACAGTCTGCTGGTTCTCGGACCATCTCCGGCGCTTTTCCGTAGAAGGGCGCGAAGATGAAAAGGATGCGCTATACAGATATCTCATAATTCATGTCGTAGACGCTAGCGCGATCAGGAGTTGGTGTTGTGGGTCTTTGAGACCTGGAATCGTTGGCTGTGGCGACCATCTCCATGGAATCGGTCATCTCGAGAGCCCTGACAAAACTCATTGGCCTTCGCCTTCCATCTGTGGAGGTCGGCGTCGTAGGAGTCGCCATCGTTTTTCGTTTGACCTGAGCGTAAGAACATTTTTTTAGACGATATAAGTACGGTCTCAAATCATTAATGATTAGGAACAAGATTTTTTGTAGCAAGGAATTTATTCAAGGAATTTAAAAAGTTTTCATGGAATTTTTAAAAATAAAATCTGGCTTACCTGTGGAGATTGGTGCGGATGCTGTGGAGGGAAGACTGGTACCCCGCCTCTCATTGCGGGATGATAAGCAGGTCGAGGTGCATTTGCAAATTGTTGCGTGGGACTCGTAGGGTTCGACCTGTAATAATCATAAGGTAGAGGACGTTGAGAGGGTGAAGGTTGTGCCCCGGGTCCTGGATGGCCGCCTGGGGAATTATCCTTCCACATGTAGACACCTCGCTGAGGAGAACCTGCAAGTTCTCTGATGTTGTCGACGGTATTGTTGGTCCGAGAGTAAGGATGTTCATTACCCTGTCGAACAAGCTCGCTTTCTGAGAGAAAACGTCTTTGGGGACTGTAGTTGCTGTGAGTGCAAGCTGCGTTACACTGTTGGACGTCGTAGTAAGTAGGGGCGTCATTCACGCCGATGAAATCAGGCCGACGAACCTGCGTCGGAGTTCCCGGGTTTGATCTGCAACAGGGCCAGTATAAAATTTGAGATTTAAGGGAATAGAGTTAGAGTGGAAGAGGAGACCAAACTCCACAATGCGTGGTACAGTGAACCAATGCAGGTATGCGAGTGCTGATGCTGAGCATTGCTTGCCATACAATAACTCTGGCGGTTGGTACAGGAGAGAGATAAGTAGAAAAAGAGAAATAGAGCAGCGCAGCATTCCTGGTGAAAAATTAGCATCTATTGAAGAAACGTAAAAAGAATAGCGAGAACCTAAGAGACTAATTGGATAATCGAGATGTGGTCATTTTTAAAAATTGTAATTTAATTGGCAGCGATAAAAAAATTGAATATTCGATTCGATCATTGAAAATGATAATAGCGCTAATCGCTTGAGATCAAAATGAATAAATATGAACACAAAGTATTTCCGCAGTTAGACTAATATATGAATGAATGATTTCACAACAGATGATAATTATCTTTATGCAAGAAAGCGTACAATTGTAAACTACAGAACGTCCTTGTAGGATGAAGTTCGTGTTTACCTGCAGTAGGTCGCAACATGTTGGCAGAAAGCAGCTCCTTGCAGTTACCACCCCCTGCAGTGGGACACAAACTTATCTATACACCACATATCTTTTTATATGTACGTGCAAACAACTATTTTTCTAAATTATCGAGCTACATCGCGCAACTTTCTTTTTACGATTTCTTTCTGTCTTGGTTAACTATAAAGTATACACTTACACGATATAAAAGGACAGTTTGAGAAAGAAATGGGACAACTGAGACCACGAGCACAGGTGTTGAGTATAAAAGTGAGGTAATAAAGAGTTCAATTCAGATATTAAGGGTTACATAAATTAACCTTTATAGAGCATAAAATTTACAACTTCAAACTCTCACAAAATTTCAAACTGAACCATAGTTTTGGAATAATTATTCAAAAATCCTTTGTATGTAATTATACGAATTTAGATCCGCTACGAGTTCGAAGTTTAAAAAATGAAAAAATTTGTATTTAATGCCGTATTTTTAATTTCGTACAAGGAAAACATTTCTTTACAATATCCAGCGAAAGCGATGTGCAAAAATAGTAAAAAGTGAAGGATACGTGTAAATAACAAGGAAATTTTGTTTTCCTGCTCTTAATTATAAAATACCATGCCCTGTAGAGGGTTGACAAAGAACGAATATCGTTAATCTGTTTCACAACGTGATCGTGAGATAATGTTAATATCCTAGAGCGGCACTTGTATATTACAATGTGGATCGCGAAGCATGCAAAGCTAATATTTCACAGTAAAATTAATCGCATTAATGCAGCAAAATTCTGATAATTAATGATATTTGTCATCTCAATAATAAATTAGTTTTAGCTGTTGGATTTTATTAGTTGAGACAAGTGTGCATTTTTCGAGAGATATAGAAATATTATAATATTTATTTATATTATAAAAAGTACCTGCGAATTGGACTGGAAATGGCAAGAGGGGTAGGTACACCGATGGCTTTGATTCGTTGCTGCATCGTTGGACTCGCACCTCCTTGGCCTTGACCTCTTTGGGGACCTGTTGCTGGTGACCCACTACCTTCAGGTGATAAAGGATCGGGCGTATGACTACGAGATCCGTTCATTCCTCTGTAAAGATCGCTTTTTATACAAAGCCATTCAGAAAAAAAAAAGAAAATTATAATTTCAAAACAAAACTGTCTTAGAATAAATCATTTCGATGATGGGTCGTAATTAAAGCGAATCGAAATTATATTAAATATATTTAAACGATTTAAGGATGAAATGAAATGATAATAAAATGAAAAAAATGAACTTACCTCGGCCTGGGATGTGGACTGCCTCTAGGATAATGAATAGGATGTCGATGCTGCGCAGGTAGAGGATGTCGCGGAGAGTCGTTATTCTCCATAGATGGCAGAAAAAAGTTACTCTTAGAACCGTGTCTTTGTAATGGAGGAGTAGGTTCACAATCCGCTGACTGTGAAGCCGTTGGTTCCATATCCGTATCTGATCCATCGCGACCAGGTGATAGCTATAATTAAAATAAATTCAAAGATCTTTTCTCCAAGTTTCTACTCATATCAGTAAATTTACTGAATTTACCATCATTAATAAAATTGATTACGTCCTTGGGATCGAAGAAGTCAAAGAAGCAAGGGCAGAATGACTCGAGGGAGAGGGAAGTCAAAAGTAATACTTTTTTGACCAAGGAGTTTCTGGATTACTTGTGGAAGGAATCAAGTCTCTGGCAGTAGACTAAATAGAAATATGATTTTTAATTCAAATAAAATTTTTAAACTAGAGTAGCAAAACTATTAAGCTTTGCGCATGCTTTAACGAATAAGCGTGAGCCTAAGGCTTCGGAAATAAATCAAACGTGGTATAAATTTTAATAATCTTTTAACTCTGAGTTTCTGCTACCACATAAAGTACATCAATATTAAAATATTGAGAATTCCCATTATATAAGAAGTTTATTTCTTAGTACGTATATTTTAGGCATACAGATGAATCCATGTATTTTTAAATTAAATTAAATGATAAAATAATAGCCTTAAAAATAAAATACAAACAATACAAGATAGATTAATTTTTAGAGATGGCATCAGCGACGTTATATTTTGCCTTTGATGCAAATTGTGGTTAAACTAAGTTGAAAATGCAATACAGTTTTTAAATTGAATAAACTCCACGTTTGCTATTTCCAACGAGTGAACGTAATACATACTGAAACCTGGAACCGAGAGACTCTCGGAAGCTTGTTTAGTACTCGGTTAACATCGTGCATAAAAGGAAGCGTCACATCATCACCGACGTTGTAGTTATGTGAGAATAAAAAAAATGGAGCTACTGCGCTAGCTCTTACCTTATTGTAAGCATTTGAACTGGCATTTCTAACACCATTGCTGCTATCCATGTAGGTTTTTACCTGGTTCTCAGTGGCGATGATAGAGATGTCGGACGTGCAAGCCCCGCGTCGTTTTCCTGAATACTTTTCAGGTTTAATTAAACTGTAAAGAAGGAATGATAAGTTATGTTTTAATAAACATTTACCGAAAAGATACAAAATAATAAATAGAATAAAGGTAAATACCTTGGGAACTGTGGTCCAAATTGTGTGTAACAGCAATTGTGCAAACATCCACGGGAGAAAGGATTATAGCCTGTATTGAATTTTCCAGTCACTTGTTCGTTCGTCGTACGTCCTCTGAAGACGAGCACTACATGAAAACCGGTCAATCCAAATATCGGAATTACCAGCAACGCCACCACGCTCATGAGTACAATTCTATTTAGCGAGTTAAGAAATGTGAATAGAAAAAAATATTTATTACTAATAGATGGTTCTTGAATGTGATTGAAAATAAAATGGTTTTATTAAAAACTTTATTTAAATCCCTAGAGGCTATTAAAGATGATTCTTGGGGTAAAAACAGCCTGAAAAACATAAATTATAGGAGACAATTGTCCTTCGAAGTTAAATAAAGGATACGCAACTATAGTCGGGACTTCTCCAAGATGCTGTTTATGTAACATCACAAAGTAGAGACAAAGTCCAAATATACTGATCATATGTGAGCTAAGTGATAGAAGAAAAAAGAAGAAAAATCTATAGTTTCTCCTGCCGATGCAATTGTTTAGCCATGGGCAATGGTGGTCGAATGTCTGAAATAGAAATTAAAACATTTAATTCGATGAGAAATAAAATACCTTCACCTAATTAAGTAATTAGGTTTAAAGAGATAAGATTAAAAACAACCCAAATCACAATATTGGTCGATAACGTTCCTAACTAGACAAACATCTTTTGAAGATAAACGATTTCACGATTAGGAATATGATGCCGGAATAATTGTATTTTGTAAGCTATGATTCACGGCTTTCGTTCCTATTGTTTGGTAAAAAGTATATTGAAGATTAAAAGTGTATAACCTCGTATGGAGAATTAAATCTATTGATTTGGTAATTAATTGGTATGTTTTACCTCGATGCAGTGATTACAAACACTGCAGTGTGAACATCTTGGTGGTCTATAGAATTTACAAGTAACACACCATTTCATCCGAACTGTAATTCCATTTATTTCGACGTTTTTATACAGCGGAGCCCTAAAATCATCTTCTCGATCTTCGTCTGGAGGAGCTGTAAAATAAAAAATTAAAATAATATAAACTTGCAAGCAACATTTTCAAATGACTGATATCATCTATTAACAATATTTCATTTTACATTCATTCGAATTGGATTTAGTTCCAAACTTTTTTTAAATTTCAAACGCTATTATGTAATTTGAAATAGTCGTTATAAAGTTTTTATTTTACATAATTCAATTCTTGATGGTTTTAATTCAAAATTTTACCTTTTGGTATAACTCCAGGGTCCATGAATGTCGCTAGCGTGAAATTTGCCAGGACAAAAAAGGTGATAACTCCTTGCAGTGCAGGAACCCATGGGTATGGTCCAATGTAATACTGACACCTGAAATTTACAAAAAATAATGATAGAAGTTTAGTCCGTCAATACTTTTCGACGCTAATTAATTTATAAAAGATTTTTAATACTGACAAAAGAATAACCATTTTTTTAAAGAGCAAACGAATTTAAATTGAAAAAGCTAGTTATTTTAATAAGAATTGAGTAAAACTTTTGAAGATTAAACTAGTTTTCATTGTGATTCTGAGAGACCAGAATTTGTGATAAAATTTTGTCACAGGAGTAATTCTTATCGAACAAAACAAAACTTCAGGAAGAAATAAGAGTACAAGGGATTTTTTAATGCAACTCATAAATTGGAGCCATCTTTAGAGAATACCTATCCCTTCTTTTTTAAATGTAGCTAATTTTAGATATGCTTCAAAGAATTATCCGTGCATCGAACTATTTTTATATATACACTCGGTAAAGTTCAGATTTGTTTTCCTCAAACTCAAAGATTTTCTGAATAAACAAAAATCTCTTTCATACTACATAAAATAAAATTGAAAACTCGAATAGATTTGTTTATCTCTTCGTTACTGCAATTTTATCACTTCAGTTACAAATTCAATCTGAAAATAGTTATTTATTAAAGGAATGTCAAAATACATATGCCTATTATATTTTCAATTTTTGTAATAAAGGAGAAAACACGTGCATGATTAAAGAATCATAACGTGCATTTTCACATCTTTGCAGGAAAAAAAAGAATTAATATTGAAAAGGAAGTTTTAAGTCAGAATTATGTTGTTACTGTTTCGGTAGCTAGCTTTTAATCAATCTACAAACATTCCATTAATCTGGCCTAGAAATACTTTCTAAAAAATTATGACAGCTAATATTCAGAGTAGGTGATAAAAGTTTAAACCTAGACACAATTAACATGTCCTAACGTTGAAAAATACACAATTCTAATAAAAACTTTATCAATAAGAGTTTATTCATTCTTTGCGTGTTTTATGAATGAATCAACTAATTACGAGAATTAATCTCATTAAACAAGTTTCTTCAAATAATCGCTCTACTAATTACTAAGCTTATTCCAAACTATTATTCAATACCTGAACTAGAAACCAAAACCTGAAACTGATAAGAATCAACTCGACATTTTTAAGAAAAACACAAAGGTTACAGATTTAAATGCCTTATTTTTGCTACTAATTTATCGTAACTTGTGATGGGCTTGCCCCGCTCATTAAGGAACTAAAAAAATCAGGAAAAAAGCAACGTGAGTGAGCGACATCAATTGAAGTGACATGACCATTGAGTCAAAAAATGATGAAATTACAAAACTGACACCAGGGACTTAATCAGAAGACTTGGTCTGACTTAGTAATTATCTGAAACCCGGTCCATCCGGAATTAGTGATGAAAAAAGATTATAAAGATTAGTGCGGTATGCGCACGAGGATAAGAAAAAGAGAGCGAGAGGCGTGTGGAATACTTACGGGAAATAAAAAAAGAGAGTCGTGGTACTGAGCAAAAGGGTCCAAGCAAAGGTAGCTGGCAGACACTTGAATTTTACATCGTTCTTCGGCATTCTGTAGATTCCGATGTCGTGATTCGACTAATCCAAGCAGTTAATGGGCGAGATTTCTGCAATTTCTGCTACCAGAAAACATGGCCGCGTCCATTGATAGTGGTTATTTCCGAGTCGTGCGAGCACCATTCAACGTGCTGCTCGTTACTCGATACATCCCAAGATCTGCGAATTCCCGTAACTCGCCCCATCCATCACTAGCATCACTTGAGCAAAAACATTCGGAATGCAATAATTATTTTTGCATACACCATTCACGGATACACCACACTTCAACTGTGACATACATGTACCGTGGAACTCTGCCCCCACCCACCAGACCAAGTTTCAAACCCCGTGTCGTCGTGCTCTCGTTCTCCAAACGGAGCTCAACAAACTTGCTCAACACAGCACGCGTTGGCTTCCTGCTGGAGAAATTCTACAATTGGCTGTAATTTGGCGCGCGATTCAAAATCGAATTAAATTAATTCGAATTTGAATTGCGCATGTAAAATGTTGACCAACGGGAGAATTTCTCCAGCGGTAAGCCAAAACAATGCGCGCGCAGGCTGCCCCGGTCAATGTGGCTCAAAATCTCATACAGTACCTTGCATATATTTTTATTTTAGTAATTTAAAAGTTCATCATATGAAATTTTCTTATAAGTTATTTTCCTTCTATCCTATTTTTGACAATACAATTATGTGTTACTGCAGCTTTCAAATGCGAATTTTAACATTTCCAATTACGAATTGCAATAGACAATAGGCTAATTCCAATTCTCATTAAAATTCAGTAAATATTTTTTGAAACAATGTTTTATTTGTCGTAACTAGTTCATAAATAACAAATAAGATAATAAATAAACAACTATAGCGTCAATTTATACAAAGATAATTTTGTACTAGGAACATCATTAAGAAGTCTTGTTCTTATCATCTTGAGTACCAGTTGCAGCAATTAATAACTCATAGAGTTGATGTACTTGTTCATCTCTTAATTTTTCTAAGTCATCGGTGTCTAAATGTTTCCCTATTGGCATCGCCGTCTTTGGTCCCCGCAATCCCAGTTGTTTTGCCAAAGATATAGCGTAATCCTGAAAATAATTCATAAATTTATTATAAGAAAAGAGCAGCATTTAGTAATAGTGTCTATGAGCCATGACATTTTGACGTATTAAACAATTTTAAAAGCTTTTAAAAGTTTCTCTGAAATTTATAGCACATACCGTCTGTTCAACAAGAAAGCTGGCAAGATAATAGACATTTTTGTGAAGAGATCTAATTTACTAGCTAAAAAGAGCATAAAATAAAATTTTTAAGTAATGTGACGTTCCAGAAACAGTATTTGAAGTATGTTGTAAACATAAGTGGATGAGATATAAAGTAAATATAAAGTAAAATGTCGAAAAATCTACCAGTTAGATTTGTTGCGAAGCGATTGGCTGTAAAACAGCTGATAATGCAACTTTTTCAAAGAAAGCGAAAATTAATAGAGTAAATTTTCCTTTTTCCGTTCACCCTTTCTTGTGGAACAGACTGTTTATAATGATTGATAATGATCGATCTAGATGATTTTATATCTATAATATATCTATATTATATATCTATAATCTATATTTTATATCTATAATATATCTATATCTATAATATATTATTTTATGAATAAAAGTATATATGTTCTTACGGCCCATTCGTTTAAGAAGACGTTGGTTTCAGTAGGACTACAGGTTTTGTGTCTTCTAAATTCGTCTCGCACATAATTATTTCCAAGAGGCTGAATTTCTTCAGGCAATCCACGATGTAACCTCAAAATTGTTTTGTATAACCTTCTTACTCGTTGCACATGAGAGAATGAATACATGTTCTTGACGAGGCAAATGCCAAACAGTACTTATCTTCATAATGTAATGCATTTTAACATAGAAGACATTTTTTTCTGCAATTTAGTCACCTTACAAAGGTACAGTTTATATTATAAACACTTTTTCTGAACAATTGTAAATTTTAAAGTTGTAAACAAAGAGATGCGGCAAGGGTCAGGAGTGGGGACGCTTTGTAGTGGGGATAACTTTGTGGGGATAACCTGTATTTATTCCCAACCTTGTTGCGACTAAAGTCGCCACCACGGTCGTATAAACAGGTCCAGAATCTCCGGTGGTGGTGGTGACTCGCATTTGTCCACGATTAGAGCTTCTCAACTAGCCACCAAAGGGTAGAGCGCAACGATCGGAGGGTATATGGTTTGTTTACATCACCGTTATCACTGTGGTTTACATAACCTAGATTTCAAAACCTCCCTATTCAAATATAATATCCTCGTAAATATACTCACGTATAATGCAATTTTCTTTAAAGTGATTTTCACAAACACTATGAAAAGATTTAAGTCTTCTTGGACTTAAATTTGGACTTCCTGGAATAGCTTCCTCCCATTTTTTTCGAAGTTCCTCATCCTTCGGAACCATAAAAATTGAACGTTTTTCACCACTATATTCCTTGTCACACTTCGGAACGCAACACGTAATTAAACGATCATTTAAAACGAAAAACTGTACTAACGAAAATAGCACAGATGACCAATTGACTGTGAGCGCGAACAGTCCAAGTCGAACACACTTTTAGGTTAGTTTCGTTCCAACTCTCTACCCTCCGATCGTTGCGCTCTACCTTTGGTGGCTAGTTGAGAAGCTCTAATCGTGGACAAAACGCGAGTCATCGCTCTAATGCCGCCACCACCGGAGATTCTGGACCTGTTTATACAACCGTGGTCGCTACCAAGTTTCCACTCTATGTTAAAAACGGAAAGATCCATCGAGTTTCCTCTAGCGAGAAATAATATACACTCGATGTTCCCAATAGTAATGTTTCCAATACACTCGACTTTCGCAATAGTCACCAATTTTTCCTACCTCAAATGTCACATCGATTGCGCATGCGTATTGCGTATTGTGTGGTTTGCGTTCGCAACCAATCAGATGCCGATCGCAGCGCATGTGCTGTGATATCAAGTGGCAATTGAGAGAACAGCTGGTGACTATTGCGGAAGGAAATTGGTGACTATTGCGAAATTGTGAATATTGTGGTGGTGACTATTGCGGAAGTCGAGTGTAGTAATTTGTTCCCAATAGTAAAAGAATTTTGTTCTCAATAGTAAAGAGCGCAACTCGCAATAAGCACTTCATACCATTGCTCATGCGTTGCGTTCGGCATCTGATTGGTTGCTATTCGCGCGCAGTTTAAATACTAAAAATAGTATTTTATATGCAATACGCATGCGCAATTCATGTGAAATTTGAGTAGGCATTTTTTTACTATTGAGAACGTTGAGCGTATGTTCGCCTATGGCCATACACCATACACTCGAGTCTCTCAAATGTCAACTTCCAAAATCTCAAGTTTTCCCAAAAGTCAAGTTATGTTTCTCAATTGTCAGGTCCGTAAATATTCCTCAAATCCCACTTGATAACTACTGCGCACGCTTTTCGCACTGCTATTCGCGCGCAATTTAAAATGCTTAAAAATATACCTGGTCATGGCCGTATGTGCAAAGCTTTAAGGCCAAAATACACGCTCGTCGAAGTCGAGAAGGAATTTCGTTGATATTGTCGTATTGCGATGGAGTCTGGGAGTGGGGCTCTATTCTCGAGTTCGTTCGAACAATTTTCGTATACGAATTAGTGCTTCTATCTCACACTTACTCACGTGATTAGAAAAAGAAAAACAAAATAATTCGTATACGAAAATTGTTCGAACGAACTCGAGAATAGAGCTGGAACTCCAGAACGAACTCCAGAATAGTCTGGATTTCGTTGATATTGGGAGAGTCGAGTGTAGTTTTGATAGGTTTGAGAGCCACTGTTTAGAATTTCTTTCGTATCGACAAAATCGAAAACTATCCAATTTTGGTACATTTAAAAGCTGGAGGTGGAGACACGTGTTTAATTCCCGCCAACTCCGTGGACAAATTTAACGGCAGGAACCGCAGGAACCATCGACCTCTTTCCTGTTTGTCAATTTGTAGTTTGTACAAGAATCGTGAGTGAAAAGAAAATGGCGAGTTAACGGGGTAACCTAGACTCTATACAGATAAAGATTAATGTAGTGCATTGTGTTTAATGAACGACAATTTTCGAAAGGAGAAGCAAATTGTGTATGGTAAGTACATTTTTTCAACCTGGTATTTATTTATTCGATGCGATTAAAGTGACAAACAAATAACTAAACTCCCGTCGCGTCACCTTTCCAATTCCACAAGTCGTCCACGCACGTTTTGTTTATTTATGCTGAGTTCTTTTTTCGTGTTTTATTTGAACTTCACGACAGTGTCGCCCCTGGATGCTTTCATTAATTTTCTCCCTCGTGCCCAAAGATCACAATTTTGGATTTGTTTTCTTTAACTAAAATTTATGAAAAACTTTACGTGATTTGGTCCAATTACATACTTCAAAATATGGAACTATGTGCGCACTTCGCTTTCACTTATTATGGAAATGAATGGATGAATGAATCAATCAATGAATTATATACTTAATAGGTTTTCAGTTTTTAGGGTTTATTTTTATTGATGTTTCTTTTTTTAACTTCTTGGGAAGGCGGCTGTTGCTAGGTGCGGCTGTCACATTTATAAAAATAAACTTTTTTTTTAAGAAGCTGTCATCATTTTTTTGCACATGTGCTGAATAATCATAATCGTGTTTCGTGATTAAAATTGCGCTCGAATGTTTACTTTAATTGGGGCCAAGCATTCAAGCATGGAAAAATTCAAGACTTTTATAATAATTTTAATTTGTAGCTTGTACAAAAATGATTTATTTGTGTCTAATGATTGAATATTCTAAAATTGGTTCGCTTCAAAAAAATCATTTTGAACAAACTAATTGCAATTTACACTTTGTAATTCTTATATTGAATTCAGCATAGGTGATAGTAATTCAATGCCTCTGAACTTTATTAATCAGCAAATATGATAACTGAGTTTATTTTTCGTACAATGGCGTAAAAATCTTCCTCTGCAATCGTTATTTTTCAATTTTATTTCAATCCTACTTTAAATATTTTGGAAAAAGAACCAAGAGCGAATTATTTAGCATTATAAATAGTCTTGTTTAACAACTTCTCCATATTGCCATGAGAGTTTATTTACTTAGAGAGTTAATTTTTTTAAAGAATTTATTACCATGAACAATTTATTTATTATTCAGATTGTGCTTTGAGATGACAATACATACTTGAACAGCAAAAAAAATGTCTCTACAAGAAGTCAGCAACGAGCTGATGAAGCCGGTGAAGGAACTTGCGGATTGGGAATATCCGTTATCACAGGTACATTAAATTAAATTAATTTTTAAGATGAAGATATTTATTGAAATCTTTTAAACGTTCTTAAAATCGACTTGTCATTTACCTTAATTTTCTTTCAGATTCTTGAAAAATATTACTGTTTACTCGAAAATCCAACGGAAATTAATTATGGTGAAGCGGCCCTGATTGTCCAAAATTCTGTGGACGTCTATACAAAAAGAGTCGATTTCCTCAATAAGGAAGTCACCGGTTTGAATCAATGCTTCATAGAACATGAGTAAGCTTTCATTTATATTCCTTAATTTTTCTCATTCTCGAAGATATTTTGTTAACTATAATGAATTCAATTTTCCCAACAGAGCTCAGGAAGAAAAAGCTAAGAGTAAGAACAGGGAGAGAAAATCGAGGAAGACGGTTATTGATTTTGACAACTTCGAGCCTCTGGATTTTGAAAAAGAAGTTGGTAAGAATATCAACATGAAAATTCAGGCTCAAAAACCTGTCAAGTTGTTAAACCGAAGATTTACTCAGTTGGAAACAAGTGCTGTGCAAGTTAGATTTCCGATTGAAATAGTAGATATCCATGGTGAGGCTATAGGGAAAAAATACGATTTTCGGTGTAACCACCAGCTGACGATGTCCGGAATGCTAGTGGATGAATGCATGCCAAGTGGTAAGAAATAGATGACAAGCCGCACTACCTAAATATTGCTCTTAATTGAAGATGAAATCTAAAAAATATTCTCCTATTTTCAGATTTTAACCAACCGCAAATTGTAATTGACCAGGAAGTATTAAGCACTACCACTGGCTCTCGAATGAGTAATTCATCTACTCATTGTTCTGATTCTTTGTTTAATGACAGTATTCAGAGCAGAATAAGTCCTGAACGTGAAGAGTCCACTTTAAACTTAACAAACAGTTCAAATGGGAATTGTTCATCACAAGAGGATTGTAGCTACTTTTCCGAATCTGCAATTAGTTCATGTGAGCAAATTACCTCTGAAATAGGCGAATCATCAAAGAGAAACGAATCTTCTGTAATAAACGAATCATCTACAATAATCGAGTCACCTACGATAAACGAATCATCATCTACGATAAACGAATCACCTACGATAAATGAACCGTCTATGATGAATGAATCCTCTCAGAGTAAAGAATCCTCTGAAAATGAGTCTTCTTTAAACAATGAATCGTCTGAAAATAATGAATCCTCTTTAAATAAAGACTCATCAAAAAGTGATACTCTTGATTCTGAGAACACTTCTGAAATCAATGGATCATCAAATTCGAGTGAAAAACAGTCCTGCACTATTCAAGAGAATACTGATGATACTTTGAGAAATGTCGAGTCGAGTTTAGGTTCAGATTCTGTGGAAAGAATAGCAGATGAACCAGATCATTTTGATGAGGGTCATCAGGACTTTGACGATGGTTTGGAAGAACATGAGGAAGATGAAAGAAAGGAAGCTGCTAGGAATTGTAAGGAGACTGATTTAGGTTACAGATCTGAAGAGTCGGAAGATTATGAAATCCCAAAGAGAAGGTATGTTTTTAGTCTCTTTACGAACCTTAGAATTATGATATTTAAACGATATTTTTCTAACAAAACTATTTCTAGAAGCAAGAGAATGAAGAATATGGTCTGCGTCGTGAAGGATATTAATAAAAATATTTGGAAACCGATTCCATTCGATGAGGGCATTCCAGAAAAACTGCCCAAGTCCAGAAGCAAGTTTAAACTTCCATGTCACATTTCGCTTTTGAAGTCGAAATCGATTTCGGTAAGATTAAAAATTCTGAAATATTTCATAAAAGCATTTTAAGAAAATTTACCTCATTAGTAGATTAAATTACATATTATATTTTTCAATTGCAGCGAAAGCGGAAAATGTTGTCGGAATCTCGGAAATCCGAAAGTCTACCAAAGTTCCTTTCGAACGAGTCGGAATCCCCATTGAAGAAGATGAACATGTATTCACCTTCTAGGCCTTTCATGACTCTGAAAACAGGTATTACAATTTTCTTTCTGACTAGGGTTGGTATTCTGGAACATTTTTTAAACTTGTTTCCAAATAATTATTTTTAGAGGATCTTCTTGACTTCCAAAAAACGTTTGATGACAGTTTCAAAAGCAAACAATGTTGCGATGTATTTCACTACGAGGCAGCTACCACTATTACGATGGATCTTCTAGGTTTCTTTCCCAGTTTCGCGAAGCACGATCCACTTTCAAATTCTCTTCCTATTAAGACACTCGCAGCCACACCAGAACACGTTTCTGCAAGTTTTAGCGATCGAGAATTTTCTCCTCGTTCTGTTTCACCAGGAATCGCAATTTATGACTGTAATACACCTCCAGATTCACCAGCAATGGGTGATACTTTCGACTCCGATGAACCTCTCCATTCGACCTTAAATTACCAACAACTGGTTGAGTGTAGAATGAGAGAAATTCGTGAAGAATTTGATAATAGAACTGACCTTGAACAAGGCGTTGCAATGTGGCACAGAGATATCAAGCCAATTTTACAAGAGGCAGAACGAAGACCGTCTTTTCACATCCATGAATATGAAGCTCGTATATTAGAAAAATTGGAAGAAAGTATCGAGCGCAAAATCGCTTTTGAAAAAGCCGTTGATGAAGAATCAACTGCCGAAATCGCTCGTTACTTTTTAGCTTCCTTACAATTAGCGAACAGTTATAACGTCAATATTAAGACGGACGAAGAAAACACTAATATCGAACTACTGCTCATCAGTAGCGAAAATACGCGACGTGAAGTTCCGTATGAAACTCCTAAAACCTCCAAAGTTAAGAAAACTAAAAGATTCAGTCATATCGCGTGACTTCTTTGTGAAAAGGTTTCGATTTAAGGTTTAAAAATTAAGGAAGAGACGATATATTTTCCTCTAGTTAAAATTTAACTACAATTGGAAAATTGCGCTCAAAACAGTGATACCTATTAATATTTAATATTATACAGTTTTGGTGTACCATTGAACCACAGGAAATATTTATTTAATTCATGGCTTTTTAAGATTTTATTAAAATCTTAAATACATGCGTAATTGCGATACTTTTAAAACCAGACTATTCTAGCCTGATTCTATTCGAGAAATTTTTTCCATACTTTATTATATCGCGATATTCAATTGGAAATTGCATGTATTACAAAAGCATTTTTTTTTGCTCTGGAAAAATTTACGAGTATTTTAATATTTCTGTTACTTTGGCAGAAACTACTTTGGTTCTAAAGGTTTAATATTAACAAGAATTAATATACCTATTTCCTTAAGGCACTTGCTTCTTTTCATTTTGTTGCTTTTAAATATTTATTTTTATATGTATCTATAATACTTTATAATGCTTGCATTTAGAACTGATTCACAGTTCAGTTTTTCGTTTCTGTATTTTTAAATGCATTTAGTTTGTTTGAGTTATTTCATTGTTTTGCATTATATTAGTTCTAAAGAGCTTTTTAGTATTATTAACCACTTCACACATTCACTCCATCACAAATTTATTTAATAGCTTTTAAATCAGTTCTCGGTGTAGGTGATTAGTTGTATTTTCAATTTTCTATTTAAAATGTTAAACTTAATTATGTACGAAGGTGTACTTTAGGTACCCTAATATAAAATTTAGGATCTCTATTTTTAAAAAGTCATTTGTAATTTGTACTAAAAATGTTTAAGTGTTTTCAAATGATTTTCATTCACCAAAAAGTTTATAAAAAAAATCTGGAACTACTTATTAGACTGCTAATTATCATCAAATTAAGAACTTATTGTAACTAGTTCTAGTATTTTGTTTTCCGATACACATGTTGAGAAACAACAGAAACATCAACCAGACATCAACTAAATATATTTTCTCAGAAAAAAAACAATGATCTTGTTTTTTCATATTTTCTCCTGTAATTTTTTAATTTATAATTTACCTAAAATAATAACTGTACTTAAATTACTAAATCACTACAAATACCTTGGAGTTAATGCACTTTATTTTACATGTGCATATAAAAAACAAATTTGGCATACAGCTTTGGTTTACAACATAGATTTACACTTTAGATTAAAAATTTAAATAAGGTAAATTTCTTTATCTTAATTTTTGCGAATCGTATTTACAATTTTCGAATATAGTAGTCCATAAAACTTAATACATTATGATAAATTACTAGAGCTCTCCTTAAAAAATGCATTTTCAAAATAATACTATCTATTTAAATCGTAATTTATTGCTTAACATGTTTTGTGATATCAGATCTTGGTACTTGGTAGTGGGCAATTTTAAATCTGAGGTTTTATGAAGCAGTAGAATTCAGTTGATCTTTCCATTGGGATGGCACTAATTCATCCACTCTTCGATCTAAAAATGCAATACAATTTGTTAATTGGGAGGCTGCTCCCTTCACTGCTTGGATGTGAGCAGAAGCTACTTGCGGTAGTGAATTCTCTGCTTCGATCATCTGAAAATTCAATTTTTTGAACTTGAAAAATAGGCACTATGCGTATGTAATTTAAAATAGTTTTCTGGTTTCATCAAATTTAAATATCAAAGCATCTGGATTTTTAGTTAATAAAACTTTAAGTTTTATTTTTTTGGGTCTTACTCTTGATTCTATATTTGTCAGCTTCGATTTCAAGGCGTCGACATATCCAGGTGGAATTGTGCGTTTTTCAACCGGACCTGTTATTAATAAAATTTAAGTACGTGGGGATTGTTTTTAATCATTTTCCAAAATTCAACATGCAGATTTATCTTTTTTTTTTTTTTTTTTTTTTTTTAATTTTCGGTTTATCATGAACAAGTACAAATATAAAACATCTAAAACTTACAGAATTGATGAACACGCACGAGGTCAATAATAAAAGGCCTGGAAAATTAGAAAAAATTATTAAATTTATACTTTTGGGCCTTTTTTATTTACCGCTCTATCTTGCTCTTAATATATACTCTTTAATCATAAAATAGTTCATACTTGTCTTTTGAAGATCCTGTTAGTAAACTGGAAAGTGGAATAAGATTATTGTCATGCCGTCTAATTTTCAGAACCCTGGACGGATTTTCTTCTACTCCGATCCAGTTATAAATAGTCGATTTTAATTCGTCGAATGTCGAACCAAAAGGCAAAGTAACACGTCGTAAACTCGTTTCTAAATTATTGGGATCACTTCCAGATTCTAAAAAATTTTAATCGGAATGTAATTAAATTAATTAAACTTTAAATCCTTAAATATCGAAAAATATGTTTGTATATACACAATTTAACTGTCAAAGTGACAGAGATCCCATTTACGTGAAAAAGGTTAACTTACGAAGTTGATCGTATCTCCGGATTAAAACCCATAGACTTATTTCACTGATACCCATTCTCACTCAATTATTCAGCACACACTTTTAGACAAGTTCAATCTATTGATCTATAAATGAGTCGTAGTCATAAATTGTTAACATGCCAAATGTTTACACTCGACTCTCCCAATATCAACGAAATTCAGTCTAGTCTGGACCAGGGGGACCAAGGGGCAGGGCAGTGCTCTCAAAATCTCAAATCAAACGGGACTGCCTGCGCGCGCATTAATGTGGCTTACCGCTGGAGAAATTCTCTCATTGGTCAAAACTTTTCGCGCGCGATTCATTTCGAATTCATTTCATTTCATTTCGAACGAACTCGAGAATACAGCCCCAGATCGTTACAAAATAATATATATTTCTATTTATTTATTAATAAAAAAGGGTTTTTACGAAGAAATTTGAGTCCTGGAAGTAATATAAAAAGATAACTTTATTATTTTAATTTATATACTAAATATTATATTATAAAATCGTAAAATGATATATCTTCTTTCATATCTGAGTCATCAATTATAAACTGAAATGCTGGAAATTTGGTTTATGCTCGAGTTTATGTACAAACGTAGGTACGTAAATTTGACAGCATGAGGAGCAAGTTTTTATGTAGGTTTACTTCTTTGTCAATATTTTATAAGAATACCAGTTACTAAAGACATTATTTTTTTCTGGTATTTCGTGCAAATATTTGTCTTTGTCCCCTGCAGTAACATCTTATAGCTCCTCCTCTTTCTCCTGCAAGCACGTCTCATTATCATCCTCATTCCACAAAGCCTCCGAACATTTCAACAGGGCATTGCAGTCTGAAAGAATGAATTGTCTGGTATCGCTATCACATTTGAATCCTAGAAAATTTTTCGAAGTTAAAATACTTATAAGTAATGACTTAAAAATAGTTTCAAACTGTGAGCATGTCGGTTTGTTGGACTGAAAATCATTGCTTTTAATTGTCTCAAAAAAATTTTCAAGTGGATCCTGATTAATATTGCGCGAGTCAAAAGACTTAAATCCTAAAGATTGGAGCTTTTTCCATAATAATTTAAAACCTTGCAAGGTATCTATCAAATTACTAAGACACGGTATATCTGTTTTAACAGGCTTACGAGTTTCACAGTCAACAAAACGCATGCTTTTCAGTTGCCTTCTCGCATTTGTGAAGAAATCGTTGTGATATGAATTTGCTCTCCATGGAGTGCGCTTCGGATGATCATCGCCAAATGAAACTCCATTAAATCCATCTGCGATACCGTTCATCAATTGGAGGACTAAAGCCGTATGAATCCCATCTTTTGGCATTTTTTTGTTTCCAATACTGGTTTTAAATGTACCTGTTAAATTGTGGAATATAACCTGTATAAACTAAATTGCTAAGTATCACAGACCCTTAAGTAGGAGATAGTGAAGAGAGATAGTAAATAATAAAATCAGTATTATATTTCACCTTGAGATCTGGCAATGAGATCAATAAATCGCAAGCAAGTACTACTGAAAACCTGCATCATCATTTTCACTTTCATTTTTGGTATTTTATCCAAGTAAATGTGTTGTTCCGTCAAATTGGGCAAATGCCTATCCAGAAATGAAGAGTAAACATCAATCTCGTAAGCTGTGATGATATGTTGCCACGATGCATATTTACGATCCTCTTTATTCACATTAGACCGATCAAAGTCAATTTCGATATCCTTGGTTAAAAAGTTGTTTCGGATACATTTCAATAAGTGCGGTGGATTGTAAAGAGGAATGATTTCGACGTCATCGATGAGAATAGTCCCGTCTGCAAACAAATGTGAGAATTCTGATTATTTTAAGACATATATTTTAAAAAAATTAAATATATAATAGAAGAATTGCTTACATTTTTCGATTCCTTCTTCCTCTCTTGTTCGATTCGTATCTTCCTGCATGGATTGTATGGCTCTCATGTTTAAAGAACCTTGGTCACAAACGGTACATGCGACGACGAAACCAGCGTTAGTCACTTCTCGAACAACCTCCTTGATACAGCAAATCAACTGTCCATGCGTCGTTTGACCCGCACAAAAGTTATATGTAAGAGGAACGTTCCATCCACTTTTTACTCCTCGAAGCATAAAAACCAAAGCGCGATCAGCGTATTTAAATGTGCGATTTATCCCCCAGTCTTCTAAGCCAACTACCTTGTCTTTTTCAGCACAATACTTTAGGTGAAGTTGTAATGCAACTTCATCCCATATGAGAGTGCAAACTTTTTCCTGCGGATCTACCATGCGATCTGACATTTCTTTGAGGCAATCTCTCATTGTCTCCGTAAATCCACAATCCAAATTAATTTTAATTTGCACTTTTCTACCTCTTCGCGGACTAGAAAGGGGCAAAAAACTACATATTAGAACCTTCATTATGAAATTCAAGATTAAATTATAATCACTTAATTCAATGATGTACTTGAAAACAAGTACAACACTAAAATATAAATATACAATTATCATTATAAATACTTGACAATCAAGTTTAGAAAAACAATCTCTGCAACTTTCAATGAATTGTATCATAAAATATAAAAAGAAACTTTATATTCAAGACATTTCGAAAATAAAAATGTTTAAAAATATTTTAAATGTTTAAAACATATTTTACGCATTTTAAAAAATTTTCTGCGACATTAAAAAATATTTATTATATTTCAATTTTTTCGTATATTTAGTTTTAAAAAGAAAAAATACCGTTTGCTTTTTCTTTTGTAGTTGTTACGTTTCTTCTTGGCTTCCAGTACATTCTCGTGCATTTTTGAAGTTTCTTCATCTGAATTGGTTTTCTTACAAACTGTCCGCTTGTTCGTTCTAAATTGTAGTTTAGCTGTCGTACCTTCTCCTTCTTTGGTTTCACTTTCAACGGCTTGGACATTTTCAGGAACCGAATTCTTCTGCAGATTTTTTTCTTCTTCTTTCCTTATATCCATCTCTATCAAATTTTCGCTTTTTTCGGCACAATTTTCACTAAGAATTTCATTTCGAATACACGATGATGGCATACTTTTCGACCTTATAGATGTTAATGTTACACTTTCAGATGATGGGAAATTTGTCATCTCTGGATAATTATTAAACGTAATTGAAGAAAAATTTTGTGCTGGTGGAACAACATTGATGGAAGCAGTTGAATTCTCATCATCTTCAATATCTATTTTCTCGTCACCACATTGTCCTGCAGAGACATTAATTTCTACCTTTTCAGGTAACATGAGTGAAGGAATTACTCCTTCTTTCAGTCGTCTTCTTACTCCACATTGGTAATCACTTGGTTTAAAATGACAGTGACAAATTACGTACCTACTGCCGTAAATTTCCTCATATTTTAAATTTCGAAAGTTCACATTCCCTGAGGATTGAACCCATAATAAGCCGGTTGCTTTGTCAAAAGGAAAACGATGAGATCTTACAGAACGCCTCGATGAACAGTTTAGTACACAACATCGTTGCTTATCTTTTGGAACTGGCTTTGGATTCATTTTTATAGAAATATTTATACACTTTTCGTCACTAATAAACTAGGGGCGACTATATTAGGATCTAAGTGTTTAACAGTGTCTAAACAACTCTAAATCACCCAACAAAACAAAACATGCAAACCATGCAACTGTGACAGCTGACTTGGTGGAGAGTGGAGACCATGCGACTTTGGTCCTTTGATCACAGCAGGGTTGGGAATAAATCTAGCTTATCCCCACTAGAGATCCTAAAAGATTTTAGGATATTATTAATTTTAATAATAATAAAATTATTATTAATTATTAATTTAATTATTTATTTAATTAATTATTAATTTAACCATCCCATTATTAATTTTAATAATAATCCCCACAGAAGGTAGAACGTTGAGTAGTGCGCTTAACGCTATCTAACGTACATACATATGTATATACTCGACTCTCCCAATATTAACGAAATCCGTGCCAGAGAGACCAGGGTTGCGAACGTAATATACCTTAGGTAATTTACATTATAGTTTTTTTAAATGTAATTTACGTACGTAATTTACATATAAATATAAATTTTTATATATCAGGGTGTCTAGTGATCAGCAGGATTGTGCAGTGACGCGTCACTCGAGGTTTTCTACGTATAATACGTTTTTGACGTAATATACGTCAAAAAGAGTAGAAAACCGTATAAAACGTAGAAAACTCCTAGAAGTGACGTTTCCAAGATGGCCGCCTTACAAAACATAACCTCACTTTCTAAAAAATAGGTTATGTTTGTTATATTTTGACATTTACGCATGCGCACTGAATGTTTCCATTCGGACGTAATATACCGTAGAAAACTAAAGAGGTAATTTACGTAGTAATATACGCGTAGAAAGGTATGATACGTGGAGTATTATACGAGCACAACCCTGGTGATCAGGCAATTTGAAATTCCCAGGTTTTTCCCGGTTAAATTGAAAAAAGTCGGAAAAAAGATGTAAGCTACAAGTAGATTCAGTTATTATTCCTCGAATATATTGGAGAATTTTTATTGATTAGTACAACCTTGAAAATATACGAAAACTAGAAAATTTGCATTTAAACTTAATTTTAAATTAAATCTTAAAGGGTCTTTCAATTGAACTTAGTGGGTAACTATTTACAACATTGATCGTAAAGTGAAATTATTCCCCCTTCTTAATAGCATGAATCGCATAGTTCAAAGCAGTGAACGAAGTCCAGTGCCATTCATTCTTTAATGGATTGTAGATCATTCCATGAATCAACTTGGTTCTGCAATTGTCTGGAAAATTAAATATAAAAGATCAAAACTAATGAAATGGAAAAATACTTTTCAACTAAGTTAAAAGACCAAATGCGTACACTTTTCTAGTAATCGTCTCGTCTCCCTTGGAGTAATAAATTTATTCCAGTCGTGAGTTCCTGCTGGTACGATCTTGAAAATATATTCCGCTGCAATTATTGCTCCTAGCCAGGATGGAAGTGTTTTGTTGAGTGTGGTTATAAATATAGAGCCGCCAGGTTTCAATAGATCCGTACAATACTGAAAATTTAAACCAGCAATTACTTTTTTAATACGAACCATATTTTATGCTGTTCAAGAAACAAGTCACAAGAACAAATAATTTTTCTTTGTTTCTTTCTGCTAGATCTTACTTTCAGAAATGTTTCTGGATCTGGGACGTGCTCTAAAACCTCGGAAGCAACAACAGCATCAAATTTCTTCTGATTTAATTGCAACAACTCTTCGATTGTATTCTGAACGTAATTTAAACGTTTGGACAAAGAAGAATCTAATGCTGCGTGCTTTTTTGCGACGTTTATCAACTCTGGCGATGGATCCACGCCAGTCACTTCGGCTCCGATTCTAGCCAGAGGTTCTGTTAAAATTCCTCCACCGCATCCTACATCTACAATCGAAATTCCTCCAAGAGGTAGACTAGGAGTTGCTTCCTCATGTCCTACGTTTGCTAATCCATCTCGGATAAATTGTACTCGTAGAGGATTTAGAGAATGAAGTCCTCGCATTTTTCCGTTAATGTCCCACCAGTTTTCGCTATTGCTTGAGTGTCTAGAGACATCTTGAAGGTCGATCGTTGGATTTTTTGCTTTAACGACTGCCTGGATCGCTCTTGCTGGTTCTGTAGTTCTGGAATTAAAATTTATATACTTTATTTCATGGATTTCATGCATCAAACTTCTTAACAATTCAGTTTAATTTGAAGGTTATATGTAAAAGATACGAACCGGCATCGGAAAAAAGTCTTTAAGTAATTTTTCGTCGATAGAATTTTAACAGCCTTCATATCTGAATTCTCTTGAGTGATTAACAAATACAGAATATATTTTCGCCACGGAAAAAATTAGAAATTATTGGTTTAAACCCTTCGTAGCAAATCTCTGTCAAATTCTGAGTTCACATAAATGTCAATGGCAAAAGGCTAAACAGTTGAAAGCGAAATAATTGTATGTAGTATGTTTTTGGTTTCATAGCATTTCATAGATAGTCATTTAAAATATTCGAAAAAGACTCGATTTCAATTTTTTTGATTTTCAAAATTATTGCACCATTTTTCGTTCGAGTGGCGTAATCCCAAAATTCGAAAGAAAACGAGACTCAGAGTAATATTTTAGCTAGAACATTTTCACAAGTTTATTTCCTTGAACAAATATCGTATTTTTAGAAAAAAATAGAAGATAAATTGTGAATTATAGTCGATTAAAAGGCCACGAAAACATTTTTCTAAGCAGACGTCAAAAATTTTATCGTTTGACGACAATGTAGCAGACGATTTTTTGCGGCATGCTAGAGTTCTTAGTGAGTAATATTACCGAGGTAATATTCCCGTTCTCGGTAACGTTACCGAGATGGTAACGTTAAAATAAATTACCTTACAATTTTCGAGAATTTATGAGAATTTATTTTTTTTAATTTTTATCATTTTTTATTTTTCATTTCTAGGGGGGAAAAATCCTCCCCTTGGTGCCCCCTAGCTACGGTCATAGATTGTCGACGGCCCTGAGACTGCTCACTGACTTTCCGTTGGAGAAATTCTGCTGTTGGCTGAAATTTGAATCGCGTGCCAAATTTTGACCAACAGCAGCACACATTGGCAATCGGCTAGAGAAATACTGCCATTGGTCAAAATTTGGCGCGCGATTCAAATTTCAGCCAACGGCAGAATTTCTCCAACAGAAAGTCAGTGAGCAGTCTCAGGGCCGTCGATAATCCATGACCGTAGCCAGGGGGGGGCACCAAGGGGGATTGTTCCCCCTCTAAATGAAAAATAAAAAATATTTCTGTAGTAAGTACACTGTAAAAAATATTATCGTAATTTTACCACAATGAATGATGTGACCAATATTACCAACACTCAATGCAGGATTTTTACAACCAATCGGAAGTTTGCATTTCTGGATTGTGAATTTTACTTTAGAGGACGAGGTGCGATTTTTTACCTAGATATGTAATATTAAAAAATGTTAATTCTCTTAAATTACGTAAGTTACGGTAATGTTCTTTGTTACCTTACCCAATTTTAAATTACCGAGAATTTTCGAACTCTACGCATGCTTCCATCAAAGTTCTCAAGGTGCAGTCCTATGTCGGCAGAAAACGTCGGCGTAAAGCAGAAACTCATGAGAGTGAAAGAGGTAAAGAGATCTGTCTATCCTTTTAACTCTCATGAATTTCTGCTTTACGCCGACGTTTTCTGCCGACATGGGACTGCACCCTCAGATATCGAGGTCGAGACATCTAGGATATATATATATAGGATGGCATAGGATCTAGGCATCTAGGATCTCTAGAGGCATCGAGCTAGAAATTTATCCCCTTCACATTTACGATTTTATCGAAAGAAAGTAATTTATTAAATATAATGTGGGAAAACTTTTTTGTACAATTCAAGAAAATACTCACAAAGTGTAATAATTTCAAAATTTTGCCAAATTTCTTTTTTTCTATAAAATAGTGGATGTGTAGGAGGTAAATTTCTAGCTCGATTTGAGAACACTGGTTGGCAGCACTGTTGTCTTTCCGTTGGAGACGTTAGACGAGAAATTGTTGCAAACATAATATATGCAAAGACATTTTGATATATGTCACATTGTCACATATGTCAAGACACTCAAAGCAGGTGAAAATTGAACAGACTTAAATATTTATTACCAATTATAGTCTTTAAGATATAAATAACAATAATGGAGAAATACGCAAAGCCTGTGAGTGTAGACCCCAGTGAATCTCAATTCATTGAAATAATTGTTGCTGTGTTTTGTATTATATTAGCAATAGGTATGCATAATTTTATGGTTATATTCATATTTTCCTTATTATGCATAAAACATTTGTTTTTATATATTGAACAACAGTCACTGTTTCTCTAGTTTTCTCATAATTCTACTGTTTCTCTTTTTTAAAATACATATTGCTTTTCAAAATATTTACTGTTAAAATTAAAGTTTATCTTATTTTTCTAGTTTTATTTGCTGTTTGGCGAACAAGAAAATCTATCGGGAACAGTGTTCTCATCACAGGCTTAACAGATGCTGGCAAAACACTTCTTTTTTCACGTTTACTGCATTCCAAATTTGTTCACACTTACACATCTGTTAAGGAAAATATAGGGGACATCATTATCAATAATGTGAGACATTCAATTTTTTTTAAGCATGCGCACGTTTTTGTTACAAAATTTTATGTTCCTAAGTATAACTGAACTCTGAAGTTCATGATAAATTATTCTCATTGAAAAATAAATTATACAGTTGAATTTTGTTTTTCAATACTGACATTTTGAGAATTATAATTAAAAATTTGAGATATTTTTTTACGCCTAGCATACTGTATAGATGTTAAAATGCTATTAAATATTATCTTATTTTTCCTTAGAACTTTCTATCTATTGTTGATATACCTGGGGATGAAAGATTGCGATACAAGTTTTTTGATAAATACAAGCAATCTGCACGAGCTGTTATTTTTGTCATTGATGCCGTAACATTTCAAAAAGATCTTAGAGATGTTGCTGAATTTCTTTACACCTTGTTATCATGTATCAATCATCAGAGAAATATCCCTATACTAATCTTATGCAACAAGCAAGACCAAGCTATGGCTAAGGGATCTGGAGTAATAAAGACTCTCCTCGAAAAAGAAATGAATTTACTTCGGTTGACAAAATCAAATCAACTAGAATTTACCGACGCATCATCATCCAATATCTTTCTTGGAAAAGAGGGAAAAGATTTTGAATTTTCTCACCTCAATGCCAATGTTCAATTTGCTGAAAGCAGTGCTTTTCACAAAGATCCTAACACAGCAGCTGATATCGAACAATTAAATGCCTGGTTATATAAAATGGCATAAGTCTCTACTCTAAAATGCGTTTTATAATACATATTTTTTTTATCAACATTAAACTAAATTGTATTGTATGTAAAACATATGAATTCAATAAAAACTTTTAGAATAATTTAAGAGGTAATGCTATTGTAAAATTTTTAAAAAATCTAACTTTCATCTATTTAAAATACTCATAAGTAGGAGTATGTCATTTTGGGATTTTGGGTTCATCTGTCTTTTTCAAAGAAGAGAACACGACTTCGAGAATCTTGATACTTATAATTTTAAGTAAAATAATATTCTTACTTATAACGAGAATATTATTTTAGTCGGTTCGACTTTCTCAAAACATAGAATAATGTTGCACGCCTAAGGGTGCAACCTTTCACCCCTAAGGCGTTACCTCTTAATGTTCAAAAAAGTTGTAAAAGTTTGCTTTCCTTCATCATACTTTATATATATATATATATATATATATATATATATATATATATATATATATATATATATATACAACAATCTATAAACATAAATTTTATTTCCCAAATACATTCAAGTGTATTAATTTATACTTTTATTTATTTCTAAATTACATAAACCGAATTGTAAAAAGATTAAAATCGATATTATTCTTTTAATTGCTTAAACTTATAAAACGCAACAATACTGTCATTTTGAATGTTTTTTTACTTAAATTAACAGAAACAAAGATCATTTTGTCATCTATCACAGATTTAATTTATGCACAATTCAAGTTACACTGAAAAATATGCTGCATAAAAAAATTGTTTTCGAAAATCTTTATTTTCTTCTTGTTACTATCAGGGATCTTATATATATATATATATATATATATATATATATATATATATCTTTTGAATTAACTATTTACATTTTTCAAGGGTTTATATAAATTCGGATAAAATTAAATACTTTATATTCTACCAATTTCATTGAGTTTAATCAAATAATTGCTATCAGTGAAATACAATATTTAAAAAAAAATTAATTGTACGAGTTCAATATTGGGAGCAATGAAGTATAATATCCCATTCAACAAAAAATTATATATCCTGTTGAAGGAAATATGTACAAAGTTCTGCAATATATTGACATAATCTGGAAATAGCTTCCTGTCAAAATTGCACATTTGGGATTGTAAAAGATTTATACAGTACTAAGTCATGTTTTTCGAGGTACGTAAAGTTATATAAAAATATGAGAATGTTTAAAATCTACTGAAGCTCCTACTCAATACATGTTTATGTATACAGTAATACGAGCTGTTTTTGATTTTAATACAACTGAAGTTCACTCGATCTTATTACTAAATCTTCGCTATTTCTATTTTTATTTATTAACAAGTTGTTTTATTTTAAAACATTAATCTCGCGTTCAAAACGTTATATAAAAAAAGTTATTTTTGTTTAAAATCGAATTCAAATCTAGGTTTAGACAACTAGTATGAATTTTCCATGAAGAAATAAAGGTGTATATACTGTATATGTATCAAATAATATAATAATTGTGTATTTCAATAGTGGATAAAATGACTTACAGAAAAATCACGTTATAAAGAACCATTAGGTTTCACTGATGCAGAATAGTAATATGAAAACATTTACTATCAACATACATATGGCAAATATATTCATATGCAATACAAAAATTGTCAAAAAGCGTGGGTTGTAAGTTTTTTAGTGGAATCGCCAAGCTAAGAATCAAAGAGTCGCACGCAATTGTTGTTAGCACTAACTTTTTAAACTTTTGGCCACTGTTAAAACAAAATGAAAGCATATATATTACAACTTCGTATAGTTCACAACTTTTTACTGTAAGTGCCAGTTTTCTATCAAAGATAATGACGTATCTGTTATCTGAAATTTCCTATTTTTATAAAAAAAATCAATTTCAATATATACAAAAAAAGAAAAAAACTATATGCAAATATTGATTCGAATGACGAATAAAAATTACTGCGAACTTAAGCTGCTTGTACTTACAGTAAAATTCATTGTAGAACGTTGGTCGACCGCTGTCGAGTGATTTTCTTATCGCGACACTGTTAACGTCCTTCGTTTGCTGTACTAGGTATTCACCCAGTGGATTTTTACAATCATCAACAGACTAGTAAAGCAACGAAAAGCACTAATAATGAACAGAGGTTGTATAATTAAAACTCATACTTTTCTAACAATTTTACTTAAATAAAAAGAAAGCCACTAATATCAATAACTTACAATTTTATAATCTTTGTATCTTGCTTTTAGCTACAGTTTAGACTTCAATATTTCGCATCGTATATATCCAAAAGTGGAATACCTTTTGTAATAACAATGGCGCGAGATTATTTAATTGATCGTTACAGTGTTGTGCACGTAATAAATATAAACAGAAATAACACAATTAAGTCAGTCAATCTTCAGGGTGTCTGTCGAAGGTTAGGTGTCAATCCCGAACACGAATGTTTTAGAACATCACTTAGACACTTATTACCACGATTGTCATTTTCTGCGGTCAAGTTATTCCCAGCAAATCTATTGTTCATTGAATCCGCAGGATAAATGCAAGGTTTTGGACAAAGCTTACTCGAGGAAAAGGTTCGCGATAAACTAGTTTCCGGTTCTAAGCAGTCCATAGGATCCTTATTTTCATCTGTAGATACGCGCATACTTGAATTTTCCTCCTCATCAGAAGAACAGAGATCGACGTACATGATAGTGGCACCAGTCGATCTCGAATGCTTTGCTTTACTTCGATGCCTTTTCATCATCGATCTCGGTAAGCAAAGGCTCTTCGACCGAGGATGAAAACTACCTGAAGCACTTCCCATTGGTGTTAGAGTTGCTAGCGTCATCTCCTCCGGCACTATTTCTTCGTCATCTATGACGATGACATCGACTGCGTGGTCCATTCGTTGTCCAAGTGTCGTTTGATTACTGGATCGAATCGCACTATATCTCCTCTTCATGCAACGTGGCCTAGGTCGCGGAACTTGTCGAATTGGACTTTTATATTTGGAAGGATCTCGTTGTAGTTCCCTTACTTCCTCCTCACTTAGTAGCGTCATACTAACGTAAATTGGCCGACAAGCCACGTATAATAACTGCGATCGCAAATTGAGCACTGCAAAGTTAAGGAATAGAGCAATAATAAAACTTGTTAAGACGTTATTCATCTACAAAAAAACAATATTTGAGTCTGTGGTCCTGATGAAGAAACATGCAATGACATACCTGTTTAAGACTATTGGAACCAAGTTCTAACTTCAAACACTTTTATTTTGAAAAACAGTATGTCTACAAAGCGAAAATCTAACCAATTATAATACTTGTTGAGTAAAATGAAGATAGAATTTTGATGTTAATACTTGGATCCATCATCCTTAACAAAAAGTAAATTATCGTTCTAGAGGAGATCGAATTTTCTTTATTTATTGACGCATAAAACTAACAATTTCAATTATGTATATGTAAAATTGTAGATGTGCTTATTTTCGAGGAAGGTTGGTTTGAATTATGCTCAAATTCCACATGCTAATCAAGATCTAATTATCTCTCATATCTCTTCATAAAAAATGTAGATAGCGTGTTTCTTCATTAGGCGGCATAATCGAAATTATATCATACCAGGTTTATTTTTAAAATTGTTGAACTTGTATTCGTGAAAATAAACATCCTTTCCTAGTTTCTCTCGAGTGTTCTTGAACGTGACCATCCACTTGTCGCTGTCAGTCGTCCTATCCAGCCACTTCGGTCGAGATGCACGATGCAAAGGTGGTGCCGTTAGATGTCTTTCTATCCTTTCTAAACGCTCTTGCTGTAGTCCACCAGTCATCATTTTCGACTTTTTGGCCATTGCAATACCAGCTGGCGAAGAGAAAGGAATCGTTGGACATCGCGTCATATTCACCGCGCCTCGAATTCGTCGTGAAGAACGTATTGGATTAATTGGATTGCTGCTTGATTGTTTTGAAGCACCAGAAGATTTATTTGATGATTCGGGCGGAAGTAAATGAAAATATGCTAAAAATTGATTCTGTTCCATTTCCGGCTCAATGCACAATACATCCGGTGTAGAAGGCCTCGAATTACTGCTACTCTGTTCTTGATCACAGCATATCCGCTCGTGGTCCTACAGCATTCATCAAGGATAATGTGCGAACAATACAGAAATGTATTGAAAGATATATTGATCATTACGAGTACCTTCATTTGTACGAGACCTATGAGTTCCGCGTCACAATTATCACATAAATATATATCATCATTTGGCGGTTGCACCACAACCAAAGAGTGTTGATGTTGCAACGCCTTCGACTTGTTTGGAAAAGAAGAAGTCCCACTGTTGAACGGTAACAGCATTTTCCTGGGACTCTCCACTTTTTTATCGTAATTCTGTAAAGTAATATCCATATTTTCAAAATGATTACAATGTTCCAACGAACATTTTTAATTATGCTAACTAGCAACATACAAATCTTGTTGGGAGAATAAGATAATAGTAAACAATGTACCGGTTTCAATGTCAGCTTACCATATTCTCATTACGGAATGTCACCAAAAGCTTTCTGGTACTTTTCAAATAAAGGCTTGTCGTCGAATCCCAGTTGTTAACATATTCAAGATTTTCTCTTGGGTATTGTGCTAGGTAAGAACAGAAGCGTAACAAGTATTCACTTCTGTGATACGTGTAGCATCTGAATACAAGTTTTTTCAAGCTCCCAATCCAATTCTGTAATATTTTATGACATACGTTATTTTAAAAATAATTAACATTGTAATTTGGTAATCAGTTCAGTTCATCAAATTCCACAATGTAAACTAAACAATGTAAGAATCTGGTTAAAAGTAATCCAACCTAGTAAAAAGCTTTCAATTGAGATGAGTTAAAAAATCGTCAAATTTAAAACGTTTTGTATTCCTAACACTTTCCTTTCACTAAAATCGTATCGGGATTAAATAGCATTGCAATGACATAAATTGTTTGAGGAAATGAGATTCTTTGGTAAATCAAATCGTTTAAAATTCGACAATAATTAAACTCATTTCAATTCAAGCCTTCTTAGCTGTATACGGAGAATGACTGTCATTTTCTAAGTAGGTAGCGGACATTTTGTTAAGGCAACTAATTAGCTAAGTACATGAACGTCATACTCGGAAAGTATCTGTATAGTAGTAATTTAGATTATCTGATCCAAGATAGTAGAGATCAATTTCTACCAATCATCTTCGAGCAGAAAAAGACAGGTTGCCCCCTATACTCTCCTTTCACTTTCTAATTGCTAGTCGCATTTTCCCTCCTGAGTCAACAGTCCATATCTATATTCCGATGATATTATCTAGCTAACACATTACTCGACAAGAAATTTTCTCAGTAATCACGGATTACTACAAGTACATAAATATTTAAATACCATCAATGTGCTAAAATGATTGGATTTATGTGGTGTACTTACGTCGTTAATTTTTTTAGGTCTCACAAAAGGATTCGAGAACTTGACTTCTTTAGGCCACCACTGAGGTTGGCTGATAACTTCAGCGGTATCATGTCCCAAAGAGCACTGCACCATGAATGTGATAAAACGTTCCAATTCAAGCTTAAATTTTAAAACAAAGAGAATGCTTTTAAACATTTATTTACTTTCAATAAATATAGTACTGTATATATAGACTTCTCTTATATAGACTTAACATCGTAAGGAAACGCAAACCAGTAGTAGGGTTTGCCAATCATGAATTTCACTTACAAGTGTTATCTTCTCTAATGATGTCGGATATCCATTTGCGAATAAAAGAGGAAGGTTCGACACCATAGAACCTTCTTCCGGTGATCCGCTACCATCTGGATCCATATCACCAGTGGCAGCCATCATACTTTCGTCGACATCATTCGGGAATCGGTCTTGCCCCAAGCCAAGCCCGTACCCGTCCTCTTGCAAAGCCGAGAACCTCATTTTATCCACATCAACAGCATGGTGATATCTTTAATGTTATTTTTGTGCATTTATGCATTGTAATATTCCCTCAGCAAAAACTTGTCCAGTGACTTCCATCACCCTGAAACATTAAAGATTACTTAAATGGCTTTTCAGTAGCAGAGTATTATTGAACATTTCTACACTAGACATTTGAAGAGAGTACAACGATCGCGTTTAAGATACTCATGTCCACATTCCGATTGGTTATCAGTATCACTTGCAGAAGCTAAGTGTGTATTCTGCAGTATACTCACAGCGAATGCGCCTGATACGAGGTCTGTTCGTAAAGTATACGACCATGTGCTGTAGCAAGAAAAAGAGTTCTGGTCAATAACGATGTCCCCTTCAAAGCTTCCTTTGGAAGCCACAACCTTCTTCTAGCGAAGAAGTGTTTCTTCAAAAGCACTCCTTGTATTTAGCTTTCGCTTCATCAGCCCCTTTACAGTCCCTACTTTGCTCCTCGTGACATTTGTCTGATCACCAAATTGATGTATCCTCTTAAAAAGATTCGACGACGTGGAGGAAATAAAAATTCTATTACCTATTCCGAAAGCTGATTACAAGGAGTTTTTCCGAAAGTGGAAGGATAGCTGGAAGAAGGTTGTGGTTTGTAAAGGGGAGTACTTTGAAGAGGACATCATCACTATTGACCAGAATTAACTCTTTCCCTTGGTACACTATAAGGTAAGATACTTTCTGAATAGACTTCATATTTACTATTTATTAATATTGACTTTAATTACATGGAACTCCCATAAAATAACTATAATTGAAATGCTCAAATGCAGCGACGCTGCGTTAGTAGCTGTACAAAATTTCTTTCCGTGTACTAAATAGTTTGATTGCAAATGGCGCTGCTTTCAAAGTCAAAGAGATGTGTATACGTCAGTACTACCAACTGTTAGCAAATGTTATAAGTACTTTTACAGTTTTGCATTCAAGTGAGATAAGCAATATTCGATCGATAGACGGTTCACATCCGTAATATTCTGCAGAATTCTTGTCTTGCTTTTTGACATTTCGCAAAAATGTCAAAATGTTGAGATTTAAGACAATTTGATTAAGATAAAACTTACAGTAATGTAAATAATGTCGAATTCTGGTATCAAGAACTCTATTTTCTTATTATAAACTGTTTTAAGCTAAAATAATTTTAACGTTGCAAAATATAACAAGATTTTCAAGAAAACTTTCAGTATGACAATAAGAACAAAAGAAAGATGATATTAGAACGATATTGGGCGACATTCAGGAAACTGTTGGGATCTGCTACACTCGACTTCCGCAATAGTCACCACCGCAATAGTCACCAATTTTCTTCCGCAATAGTCACCAGCTGTTCTCTCAATTGCCACTTGATACCACTGCACATGCGCTGCGATCGACATCTGATTGGTTGCTAACGCAAACAACCATGGAGTATAGACATAAGGAGACCAAAGTCCTGTACATGAACTTCACGCAAAATAAGAATATTTTTCGGGAAGTACACGCGCCTGAACTTCCCGTGCGTGGTGCTAGTATGAACACATGTACAAAAATCTCCATGCAATTTTTGTACATATGTTCATACCAGCGCCACGCACGGGAAGTTCAGGCGTGTGTACTTCCCGAAAAATGTTCTTATTTTGCGTTACATTACTTTGGTCTCCTTATGTCTATACTCCATGCAAACACAATACGCAATACGCATGCGCAATCGATGTGACATTTGAGGTAGGGAAAATTGGCCACTATTGCGGGGGGGGGAAACTGTTTAGGATTTGGTGACTATTGCGGAAGTCGAGTGTAACGGGTTTAGCTCACCATTGTGTTTTGGCTCTATGCTCTCAAAATTATTAAAACAATTAACATAATTTCAAACTGAGGATTAAAAAAAATAATTCCGATAAATTATAAACAGTAGGAAGACTTTCAAATCCCCAAAACTTCAGAACGAGGATTCAACAAATGACTCATCACATAACTGGGCAATCCATTTCAATCTTTTTTCGTTTACTAGATTGTCCGTTGGCAGCACTGATTTTCCGACGAATGGAAGCCACCGAAGATTCTCGAAGCGTGTTAAAACCGCTGTGCAGTATAATTTCCATGGAGTATAGACATAAGGAGACCAAACTGTAATGCATGTACTTCACAAAAAACGTGCACTTTTCTGTTGCCAGAAGTTCGTACACATGCATGTACAAAATCACACTTACATATAGTACAGAACTTCCCGAGTGCAGCGTGCCATTCGCACTTTAAAAAAAATATGGCTGCCATTAATGTTTTTGTTTTGACAGGCCACTTCAAACTGCGATTTTTAAACTAATATGGATGAGGCAAGTAATATATTTACAATTAAGAATATATTGGACTGTGTTCATAAATATTCTGCGTGTGACAGGTTTGAGGTTTCCTCCTGCGGTTATACGTGTGTAATGTCAGCTGGTAATGTTTACAACGGCAGCCATATTTTTTTTAAAGTGCGAATGACACGCCTCACTCGGGAAGTTCTGTACTATATGTACGTGTGACTTTGTACATGTGTATGTGTGAACTTCTGGCAACAAAAAAGTACGTGTTTTTGAATGCACTAGTTTGGTCTCCTTATGTCTATTCTCCATGATAATTTCAATCATTGGCCAACGCCATATTGAATACGTGATCGGCCATTTTGTGATGAGCCAAGCATTACTGAAATTATGTACCACGTAAAGCATTGAGCAGATGTATAAGAGAACTTTTACACTACATAGCATTGTAGAATAAGGAATCACACTTTTACTTTAATTTCATCAAATAAATAATGAAAATATTCAGTTAACTATTAAAACATAATTTCAATAGAAACAAATTTTTTTATATAATAAATTTATCACTTTAATTTATAACCAAAATTATAAACTTCAACTATCCCCTTACTAAGTAACGTTTACCAACCTTTTTTTCGACTAAAAGATTTTCAAAATTGCTGTGTATAGCAATTTTGTGTTTTACGTATAAGGGAGAATATTTTTCAAACATTATTTATAAATAATAAAAACAGAAGTTACCGCGCACCCCATGTCTTTCGTAGATTGAAACCAGCCTCATTATGAAGAAATCAATTGTGTAAGAAGCACTCAATTTCTCCAAAGATTTTGAGGGATCTATGCACCAGATTCACTGCATCGGGGATGAAAAGATTTATCGATCAGTCAATGAAGGAGGCAGGTGAATAATCGCTGTTATTGTTCAGTACGACGTAAACAGCTACGTGCTATTTTACAATGATGATGGAGGAAATGTCCTCTTTCATTCTGGCCACAATCGTTGTGGCCTGAACTGACCGAGTTTAGATTTTAAAAAATATCAGCTATACGAGGTAGACCATTTCAGAGACAAGTGGATACAAAGAAACTTTTTTCTAATTCGCTCAGTTCTACTGGCTCAGCAAACTGGATATAGTAACTAGAAAATACACAACCCGTAATAATGCAGTGACGGACGAACTGACAGTTCCCTCTTATATCCAACAATGTACGGTAACCTAAGATGGCGGAAAGAGAACACTAGACGCGGTATAAATAGATTGAAACAGATAATACAAAAATTGCCACTAACTGGAACACTGCGAAAGCACAAAATACTTTAGTCACTTGTACTTACATTGCTGTTCACATTATTGCCTTGCATAATAAACATCGTCGATCAAATTGAAGTAGAAAAGAAAAGAAATAATGAACTACCAAATGCGCGGAGACCAATTTCAGCGCTCCTGGTGCAGTCAACCACAGACATGTACATAGATGTGCATTCAACAAGCTCATTCCAACATTCCAACATTTTGGACCGGAATGAACCTACAGATAGCGCTGCAAGTAATTTTCTGTACACTCGACTCCCGCAATATTAACCACTGCAATATTAACAACCCCGCAATATTAACCGCATTCCATCCGCAACATTAACCAGCAGTTATCTCAAATCTCACTTGATACACTGCGCATGAGTTGCGCTCGCCATCTCATTGATTGCTATTCGCGCGCAATTTAAAATGCTAAAAAATATTATTTTATGTGCAATACGCATGCACAATTAATAAGACGCATGTGCAATTGATGTGACATTTGAGAAAAGAAATTTCATTAATATTGCGGGGGCCACTGACAGGGTTACGAAGTGACGCGTCACTCTGAGTTTTCTACGTAAATTACATTTTCTGTGTAATATACGCAGATTACGTAAAAAACATGGGTAAATTACATATTTAATATGGCGATTGGCGGTGTTTATAATTCAACATAAATATTTATAACATAAATATTTAGTTAATAATAATTTTTATAAGTAAAAACGTTATTATTTATAATAAAAAATAAAAATATTTTTTTAGCATTTCAAACTGCGCGCGATTAGCAACCAATTGAGGCCCCTGCTTTAACAACGTAAATTACGTACAAAAATGTAGAAAACTAGAGACGTAAATTACCATGTAATACACTCGAGTCTCCCAAATGTCAAGAAATTTTTGCCAGAGGTTCTCCCAAATGTCAAGAAATTCTTTATCCTCTATAGTCACATCAATTGCGCATGCGTAACATCAATTGCGCATGCGTATTGCGTATAATATAATTTTTTTTAGCATTTTAAATTGCGCGCGAATAGCAACCAATCAGATGCCGAACACAAAGCGTGCGCAGTAGTTATCAAGTGGGATTTGAGAAATACGGACTTGTTAATATTGCGGGAGGAATGCGGTTAATATTGCGGGGTTGTTAATATTGCCATCTCTGATATTGCAGTGATTAATATTGCGGGAGTCGAGTGTATTGCGATGGTGACTATTGCGGAAGTCGAGTGTATTGCTGTGGTGACTATTGCGGAAATCGAGTGTAAATTACGTATTATACGTAAAAAGTCCTTGAGTTGCGCGTAATTGACCAACCCTGATCAAGCTCAATACCGTCAATAGTCAATACATTAGTATCCTAAACTGTCAAAAATATTTATTTCACGGATTTTCAGATGCCGGTGCGAAATATCTACTAGAATAAAAAGGCAAGATTACATTTATTTCCATAAAAAATAAGTATATAAGTATGAATGTCTAATTATGCGAGCAAGAATTCTATTTTAAAGACAAATGTTCAAATCTTTTGTTCTTATGACATCATTTTGTCATTTAATAAAAATTTTTTTAAGGCTGTTGGAGCAACAAAAAAAAAATAAATATTTTTTACTTTAGATTTTAAGGCTGCAAAAATTACACGGTTTTAAGTGCCATTCCGCAGGGAAGTGTTTCTCGATGTGAAAAATGGGGCTTCGTATCCGTTTTTTGAAAAAAGTAATTTGTTTGGCTAAAATGGAAAAGTTTCGGCCAGGGTTACGTTTTAGGTTAGGTTAGTCGAAACTTTTCCATTTTAGCCAAGCAAATTAGTTTTTTCGAAAAACAGATACTAAGTCCCATTTTTCACATCGAGAAAAACTGCCCCGCCAAACGGCACTTAAAACCGTGTATTTTTTGCGGTCTTAAAATCTAAAGTAAAAAAATTACATTTTGTCCGTTGCTCCAACAGCCTTAGTTACGATAGGTAGGATAATTATAGAAATTTTAGATTATATACTTTTTAAATCTTTAAGGTCAAAAAATCATTGACGATTATATCTAAATTATCAGTTTGAAATAAGCTAAAAATATTACATTACAAAAACACTTTTCCGGGAAACAGGGGAATCCTACATGGAAAACCTCACTGAAGTGATTGAAAGAAATTGAAAAGTATTGCATTTTAAATTTCAGATTGTTTTCGTTTAATAATTTTTTTGTTCCTTTGAACAACGTGTAAAATAATAATTATAATCTTATAATTCTGTGTATGCATCTTCTGTGTCTCAGAGCTGTCTAGTTTAATTTAAATTAAAATTTTTACGAATTAAAATTTGAGGAAGTGAAATATAAGTTTTTTATTCGTGCTATGCAAGGATTCAATTACAAATTAATAAATTTGCCACTAAAACTTCATTTGAAATAATGTATCATATTTATAAAGTCTGTTCAAAGTATTGAGATTTAATAGTTAAATTTAATAGTTTCAGAAATATGATATAAAAAGCTGAGCATTGAAAATTACAATACAATCATGGCACATCAATTGCGAATTTTCTCGCTGCTTCTCTGGAAGAACTATACTGTTCGAAAAAGACATTGGAAAGTCAGTTTACTGGTGGAAATTTGCATTCCTATACTTTTATTTGTACTCACTCAACTCATCAGAGACTTTGCAGTAGAAAATACTTCTGACACAGACGAGAAAATCAACGATACATATTATCCAATTCAAACGCAGGATAATATTTTGAAGTTTATGACTCTTAAAACAATTGTCTACTTTGTACCCAAGAATAATTTCACGAAAGATTTAATGAAAAGAACAAAACGTTGTCTTCATCTTTCTGACAACGGTAATTTATTATTTTCTGATAATTTTTTTTTTAATAAGCAGAATTTCAAAAACTAGGAACATGATGTTTGACATTCTAAAATTTAACAGGTGTCATAGGATTTTCTTCAGAGGACGAGTTGTTGAAAAATTATACGTCGTACAAGCTCAATAATTCTATTTCCGATAATCTTGCAGTTATTTTCAAAAACTTTGATGAACTTAATTCAACCTCGAAACAACTAGACTATAGAATTAGAACTGATGGTCAATCAATATGGGGAATCAAGAATTTCCTTGAAAAGACACCATTTGTACAATTACAGATGTGCCTTGATGAATCATTTCTTAAAATGAAAATGGCAAATTCTATGTTTAAAACACAAGTTAGTGTTGAAAATAATTTTTAATCCATTTACTTACAAAGTAATATTTTGATTCTTTACTGCAAAGCAAGTATTATATGTATTTTATAATTCAATAATGTCTTTTAGATTTCAGTGCAGAAAATGCCAGATCCAGCACACGTTGTAAATCCAATTAAAGAATTTATTCGTCCCATGTATGCAATTGTTGCAGTTATGGCGTTTTTAATTCCACTTTTAATTGAATCTGGCTACCCTACAAATGAAAAGAACATCGGAGTAAATGTACTTTTTTCTTTCTAATCACTTAATTAATCATCATTCCCTTAAATTGATTTAAAAATTGCATGATCGAAAACTTTCTTCTCTTTTTAGATCCTAATGTCGATGAATGGCGTTCGAAATTACCAAAATTTACTAAGTTGGTTGATAAGTGGATTGATATTCAGTGTACTGTATATCCTACCACGATTGATATTATTTAAGATTTCTTTCACGAATGCTCTGCCTTATCTATATTATGGAAATATTTTCGTAGTAGGAGTAATGCATTATGTGCATATTGTTCACCTCTTAGCTTTCGGTTACCACATTGCTTCATACTTTTCGAAATGTAAGGCGTGTGATAATAAATCAGTTCTCAGTGATAATGAACAAATTGATAATTGTTCGTAAATAATAAAACAACAATTTAAAAATTACTTTTCAGCTTCCTTCCGCGCACTAGTAATAGAAATCTTTTACATAGGATCATTTGCTATACAAACCTACTTCGTGAAAAATAACATTTATACTATTCTTCCATATCTGGGAATATTTTTTCCGAACATTCTCTTGCATCGAATGTATGAGGAAATAGATATATACGAAGAAAATTGTAAGTATTTGGAATAAAAAAAAATTCAAATTCAATTTAATTTCATCTATGATGCATTATAAAATTTTTTCACAGACTTAGGAGTTGGATTCGATAATTTATTCCTTGTTGGAGATGTGAAGTATACAGCTGCAGGAAGTATGGGAGTCATATTGATATTTTCCATTCTGGGTACTCTGCTTCATTTCTTCCTGGCTCTCTATGCTTCCTCTTTATTCCCTGGAAAATTTGGAGTTGCAAAGCATCCACTTTATTTCCTAAACGTAAGTCTTTTTTAATCTTTGCACCTTTCGAATGGATATTACTAGAAAAATTATAATCTAGACTTTTTATTTTATAAATGTAAAATAAAATAATTTCTTTTTGTCATCTCAGTGTCGAAAATCGAAAAAGGTCTTCTCAGAAGAAGAATTCCATGACTGCAATTACAACAAAACGGAGGGAACCCCTTTTGAAGCTGTACCTAAAGACGTATACACTCCTGGTATTCAAATTCGAAATTTGAAAAAATCGTATGTCACTAATATTTTTAGTCATGCAGTAAGTGACAGACAGAAAACAATTAATATTAACAATTTTTTATAGAATTTATAAGATTGTTAATGGAAATATTTTCTCTTTTTAGACACATCAGGCACTTCGTGGAATTTCTATCGATTTTTATAAAGGACAGATAACTACTTTACTTGGTCACAATGGAGCAGGCAAGACCACTATGATGTCTATTTTAACCGGTAGGTAGTTTAATTTTTATGGAAAGTAATACAAAATTTATGAAAAAAGATAAGGGATACAATAATAAGATACAATAATTTCAAGGTTTACTCAGTCCAACGGAAGGAATGGTTCTTATAGACGGAAAGAGAATCAGTGACCAAATAGATGAAATCGTAACCGATTTGGGTCTTTGTCCTCAAGAAGATATCCTTTTCCCTGATTTAAATGTATTTGAACAAATCGAGTTTTTTGGCTTGGTGAGTACAGTGTACTTTTATTTTACAATAAATACAGTTGCGACATTGAATTATTTTTTGACCGAGAACTCTCAAATTGATTGAAACCTTGCTTTTTTTTTAGTTAAAGAATAAAAGTAAGACAAGGGCCCAAGTAAGACACGACGTGAATGAGCTATTGAACAAGTTAAAATTAACTGAAAAACGAAATGAGTTGCCTCCAAAACTTTCTGGAGGTCAAAAGAGAAGAACTTGTCTTGGAATGGCCATAATTGGTGATGCGACAGTAAATTTTTTTTCTATATACGTTTATAATTACGTTGCTAATATAATTATAATAATTATACATTTTTTTAGACATTAATATTAGACGAACCGACATCTGGAATGGATCCTGAAACTAGAAGGGAAGCATGGGATATTTTATTGGTAAGTTCTCTATTTTGAAAATAAACTTCTTAGAGTTTTCTTTCTGCAAAGGAAAAATATTTAACAAAAAATAAATATTCCAGAAAATGAGAGGAGAAAAAACAATTCTGATAAGTACACATAACATGGAAGAAGCTGACGTTTTAGGAGACAGAACTGCTATTGTTGAGCTAGGAAAATTAAAAAGCTACGGAACCCCAATGTTTTTGAAAAAATTCTATGGTAAAAAAATTGTATTGTAATTTTTCATTTCGTTTGGAAACTTTTCAGTATTTATTTTTTGAAGTATTTAATTATTTATTACCTCTACGTATTTAATTATCTAGGCCAAGGAAACATCGAAGTAACATTATCAACAGATGAGGAATATAACTTGGAGAACATAAAAAGACAATTCAGTGGAGAAAGCCAGTTAATTAATTTTGATGGCGGAAAAATAGTTCTGAGCATTCCTTACACAGATCAATTACCAGACGATTTGGACAAGATTGAAGAACGAAAGGAAGAACTTGGCATAAACGGTATTAGCGTCTCTCTAATAACTTTGGAACAAGTTTTTCTCAAGTACGGTTTCATTATTTAATATAAGAAAATTAAAATTTTTAACTAAAATTCTAGCAGTTTTAATAATGTTTATTATAATAATGAAATTTAAAGGGCGACGAATGAAGATAATGAAAGAACAGAAGTGGATAATCCACATATGGATAGAATAAAAAATGTAGATGGTCACAAACTTCTCTTACAATCCGCAATTGCGCTCATACTAAAGAAATTTACATACGTACAAAGAAATATATTAACACTTCTATTGATGGTATGAAAGAATTTTTTCTTTTAATTGAATATGCTCTCTTTGAAATATATTTTCAAAGTTTTATTTTTAGCTCGTGCTTTCTTTATTCGGAATTCTCTTCATCGCATTGGGTTCAATAAATGTCGATGACTTAAATATACATCAAATAAGACTTGACATGTACAGAAATCCAGAAACCTTTTATTTTTCGAATAATGATTATTATGGACAAACTTATAATTCTATCGTCGAAAGTTTCAATGGAAAAACCACAAAGACCAAATATGCTAACATTTCCCAGGGTAAATTTCACTTTCAGGTCATGTGTTGTCTTTTTATAATGTATATTAAATTAGATCATTAATGTACTTAATTCTTTATTTCAGCTTTGATAAACTTCAGTAGATATGATTTGGCACGTTACAAAAATAATCTGGTTGCTGCTGCGACTTTCGAACTCGACAAATCTCAACAAATAAAAGCTAATGCTTTATATTCTCCATCGATTTTTTATAGTATACCGATAACTTTTAATCTTCTTGCAAACACCATAATCAAAGCATTACTTGGAAAAGATTATGAAATTAATTTGTCAACTCAAAATTTGCCAAACGTATTCAGTTTTTGGAATGAAAACAGTACTGCTGGGAAAGAGTACTTCGACACTGTTTTGTTCATGTTTTTTCTAATTCCAACTTTTGCGTTGTACGTTATTCATCCTCTAAGAGAATCTTTTTGTGGAATAAAGGAACTTCAAAGGATGACTGGAGTCACGAGCTTCTTATATTGGGGAACGTTTTTCCTCTTTGATTTTTTTGTCTTCATTATTTCGATGATTCTCATGTTGATAGGATTTTATTGTATGGATGTAGTTCTGGACCTGCGAATGTTTTATGGAACTGAAATGAGTAAGTTACTTACACACATACATACAAATATATATTATTAATATTTAAAAATTTTTCAGGTATTATGTTCTTCTTGTTGACGTTATTTGCTGTAAATTCACTTCCATTTGTATACATCTTCAGTTTCCTGAAGAGAAAAACAAGCACGGTCATAACTATTTTGAATATTCTTCCGTTCATATTTGGTAAGAAAGTTGTAAACCATATCCAAATAAAATATTTGTTCCTGCTTTTATTAAAAATATTTCTCTACTTCAGTGATAATAGAGCTCATCTTAAGTGGGTTGATAATTGTTGCAATAACGTCTGTAAAAATCGCTAACGTCCTTCGAGCGATTGAGAGAAGAATTTTTATGCTCGTACCCTTTGTAAGCTACTTCTATGGTCAAGTAAGCTTCTTTTCGACAGCAAATAAAAACGCTCACTGTCGAAAAATGCCAAACTATTTACAAAATTTGACTTGTTTGGAGCAAAACCCATGTTGCAGTAAGGACAATACTGAAATTGATTATATTCCATGTAATTACAGTTTTATTGCATTAAATTCTAATTGTTCAGGTCTTAACTGCTTTGATGGAAAGTGTGAAAAACACTTTGAATACTTCGGAAACTTCAAGGAGGAGGGAAGTTTATCAGAAAGCGTATTATTTTTATGCCTGACTCCTTTGATTTATTTCACGATACTCATATTATTGGAACTTAAAATAATACCATTCTTACTTTCAAAATATCAAAAGAAAAGTCCTGGAAACGATGATCAAGAAATAGACGGGCAAGTGAAAAATGAAAAGACTTTAGTTGCTGCTGAATTAGCTGATTTGATGACGCAAGGTAGATTTGATAGATTACCTTAGAAAAAATTAACTACTAGGAAAAATAATATAATTTTGAATTTTTGCAGGGGACTCCATTCAAATGCAGGGTAGATTGGAAAATGTAACTGGAGGCTATTCTGCTGTGAATGTTCTTTCTGAAAACGACTCAATTTACTTAGTCTATAAATTGAGTAAATACTATGGGAAATTTCCTGCAGTTAAGGAAATTAGCTTCAGTGTTAAAAAAAGTGAATGTTTTGGATTACTGGGTGTAAATGGCGCAGGAAAAAGTACGACTTTCAGAATGCTTACTGGAGAGGAATTTCCAAATAGTGGTATAATGTACTTAAACGGAAAAGAAATTACTAACAACAGAAAAGAGGTACCTGCAATTAGACACAATATTTTTTAGAATAAAATATGATTTTTTGAAATTCATCATTAATTTCAAACACAATTTTTTATTGCAGTATCTGGCTCAAATGGGATATTGTCCTCAGAATTCAGCTTTAATTAAATCTCTGAATGCTAGGGATCATCTGACACTATTCGCTTACCTTCGAGGGGTGCCAAAGAGTCAAGTACCATCTGAAGTTGAAAAATGGATAAATAGATTAAGTTTGTATTTTTTAAATTAATTTCACAATATTCAGTTTTTCCTAAAAGCTTTTATTTTAATTATTGATCTCATTATTTTCAGATTTAAATCTGTGTGCAACTCAGCCAAGTGGAACCTATAGTGGAGGAAATAAACGTCGATTAAGTATCGCAATTGCATTAATTGGAAATCCTAATTTGGTATTATTGGATGAGCCTACAACAGGTGTCGATCCTGCTGCTCGAAGATCTCTATGGCATGTAATTAAGTCTTGCCAGTTGGCTGGACAGTCTATTATATTTACGTCTCACAGGTAAAAATTATATCTGTATTAATTGTTTTATAAATTATTTTAATAATTATCAATTTATTTGTTTCGCACCGATTTTTTTAGCATGGAAGAATGCGAGGCTCTTTGTAATCGACTCGTGATTATGGTAAGAGGACAACTGGTCTGCATAGGCCCAAGTGAACAATTGAAGCAGCGCTTTGGCGCTGGTTACGATATTAACTTGAAATTAAATCCAATGAGGTCCAATACGGATGTTGAAAACCTGAAAAAAGATATTGTAGAGGCTCTGGAATGTGAACTTCGCGATGAGCACGTGGTAAATTTGAAACACAGGAATTGTATTAAAAATTATTTAATTTGTTTATTATGTCAATTTTGTACATTTTTAAATTGAACTCTGTATTTAGTGTTCGGCATTAAGTTTATAGCATTTTTTGGAAACTTTTTTGAGAAAAATATCTATACTTACTATTTATTATTTTTTTAGGGATACTTAACGTATCATGTTACAAATTCCAAAACGAAATGGAAGACCATGTACGGTGCAATGAAGTATTTACAAGATAAGTATACATGTATAGAGGATTTCTCAGTATTATCAGCAACATTGGAACAGTTGTTCTTGCAGTTTGCAAGGGCTGATGTTAATAATACGCCCGCTTCTCAAAGGCCAAATCTTATTACACGCTTGACGAATAGCGTACCAGGAGCTCAAGTTTGAGCACTTTACTATTGCTATGCCTTCTAACTTTATCATTGTTAGTTTATTCAATTCAATTTTGCCTTGAAAAGTCATTTTTGTGTTCTATGACTAATTGTATTTTTAGAGATTTAAATATATATTCCCTTTCATCTACATTCGAATATAAAATACAATAATAATCAAAATGCACAAAAAAAATTAAAACCAAAGCGCAAAAAACATTAAAAATAATGAATGTACAAAAAATAATAAAATACAAAAATGACTGAAGAATGTGAAAATTTATGCAAAATGCTTTAAAAAGCTCGCCATAAATATATTTAAGTTTTAAATTAAGGTGATAAAATTTAAAGATGAAAGTATTGATTATAATACATTATGCTCAAGTTTGAGCACTTAACTATTGTTGTACCTTCTAACTATGTCGTATTTAATTTATTCAATGCAGTTTTGCCTCGAAAATTCATATTTGTGATCTATGTCTAATCGTATTTTCAGGAATCTAAATATATATTCTCGTTCATCTACATTCAAATATAAAATAATAATCAAAATGTACAAGACAAACATAGAAACCAAAGCTTAAAGAGACACTGACAATAATGAATTAATAAAAAATAGCAAAACACAAAAATGACTAAAGAAAATGAAAATCTGTGACAAAAATGCCTTAAGAAGCTTACTTTAAATATATTTAAGTTGTGGATTAATAAGCTTATAAAATTTAAATTTTAATTGATTATAATTTTTGATAAGTTATTGTAAAATGTATACAAATTTGTATGTATAATTACATACAAATGACAAGTAAAATTATTAATTTAAGATATACAGAAATATTTTCATACTGTATTCCTGCGACTTTTTGTATTAAATATATATATTTTTTAAAGCGTCCTTGAAAAATTTCTTTTTATTTATCTTACGCATCCAAAGGCGATTAGGTTTTCAAACTTAAAATCAAACTCAAAATTTAGTGAAATAACAATTAATTCCTTTATTACTTTTGTTTGCACTTACTGAAATCATCAGAGATAACTCAGCAGGTTTTTTTTATCCTCCTTAATGAAAATACAGAAATAAATAATACCTGTATTTTGGAATTGAAACGAAGGAAGAGCTAATAAAGAGTTTGAATGATCCAGTCTTTTACTTTTTATGAAACAACAACTTTACTCAGGATTTAATGAGAAGGACTCAAAGTTGTCTATCGCTTCCTAATGAAAGTAAGTTAGCTTTAGATAAATTATCTTTAGAAATTTTAAGAATTTCCAATAGAAAATCTATATCTGAAAATGTATTAAAATTTTCAATTTTTTAATTTAACAGGATTCAGAGAATTTCTCTCCGAAGAAGAATTGATGAAAGAATATACGCAACAATCAACATTAGTTATTTACGCGATCTTTTACAAAAACCTTGATGGACTTAATTGGAATTTAAAATATCTCGAATACATCATTCAGTATTTTGCAAGTTACTAATATCTCATTTGATAAAAATAAGTTTAAAATTCCATTAAAAAACTTTTTGAAATTTGAAGAAATTCTAACAAAATTCATGTTGGTATGATGAGGTGTCCAAAAGAGGGAGTCCAAAAACGATCAATAAGAGTGGCTCGTGGTAAAAGCACCCCATGTAACACCGTGATCCGACTCATATAATAATAATGTCACGAAGCTAAACTCAATTGTTACTTTCATGTCCATGACATATATATATATATATATATATATATATATAACCATTATAAAAAGAGTCCCAAGACAAAATCTGCTTTGACCTTTGAGTTTTATTACATTAAAATTATAGACAAATTGATTAACGCATGCGCAAAATTTGCACCCCATATTATATGATGGTGACAAAATTGTAACTTGAAAATTCAGGTAAAATACAGTGTTATGGTATCTCAGTTAGGAAAAATGTCATTTGTGCTTTCTGAATCATGTAGTTGTATTAATAGTTCAAGAAGTTTGATTTTTTGAAGCTGCTGAAAAACAAAATAGTGCCAGTGTTTCCTGAATTATAAAAAATAATAATGGCAAACAAATTAAGAATTTTTACACTTCTCATGTGGAAAAACTATACTGTTCGAAAAAGACATTGGAAACTCAGTCTACTGGTCCAGATTTCTATTCCAATTATTCTATTTACACTCTCTCAGCTTATCAGAGATTTTGAAGTAATTCATTCTCATTCTGAGGTGCAAAAAAAATTAAATGACACCTATTACCCAATTCAAAGAAAGGAAGAGATCTTGAAGATCTACCATCACTTTCCAATCTTTGTCTACTTTTTACCCAGGAATAATTTCACCGATGATTTAATGGACAGAGCTCGAAGTTGTCTCTTACTTCCTGAAGAAAGTAAGTCACTTTTACAAATTTTTAAAAATCCTATCTAAAAGTAATATTGAATTTTTATTTTTTTGAAAAAGGAATAAAAGGATTCTTTTCTGAGGATGAATTGATGAATGCTTATGCTTCGAGAAAACACGAGAGTTATTCAATAGAAGTTCTTGCTGTATTTTTCAAAAATCCAGAAGGATTGAATTCGAGTTTAAAACACCTGGAATATATAATTAGAACTGAGAATCATCATTATGGCAGTGGAATTCAATATTTTCTTGAGAATTCACCTTTTGTAAAAACACAGATCTGCATTGATGAATCCTTTCTCAAAATGAAGATGCCAAATAATTCATTTAAAACTCAAGTGAGTATATAAAATTTCAAGTAATTATTTCAGAAAATAAATCCTTCTTTGGCATTTAACTGGCAATTAATAATGAATTTCAGATTTTAATGCAACGAATGCCTTATCCAGCCCACCTGGAAGAACGATTTAATCATGATTTTGTGATAAGAACCATGTATTCAGTTATTGCAGTTCTGGTATTTTTAATACCGCTATGCATCGAAACAACTTATCCAACAAATGAAAAAACCTTGGGAGTGAATGTATTATATTCTTTTCAATAATTTCGTTACCTTTTTCTTGATTTTCTTCCCGCTTTATAAAGCTCTTATCTTTTTTCAGGTCCTAATGACTATGAATGGCGTTAAAAATTACCAAAATCTATTAAGCTGGTTGATAAGTGGATTATTCTTCAGTGTATTGTATATCATACCTCGAATAGTATTATTGAAGATATCTTTCTCATCAGAAAATAAACCGTACTTATATTTTGGCGATGTCTATTTGGTAGCAATAATGCATTTTGTGCACATTCTTCATCTTATAACTTTTGGGTTCCATATTAATGCATATTTTTCAAGATGTAAGACATCATATGCTCAATATAAATCATAATTTATATAATTGAGTGATCATTATTTATTAATATCAATTAACGAATAATTAATTTAAAAATTAAAAAGTAATCATCTTTCAGCTATCTTTAGATCATTCGGAATTCAGTTTTTGTACATTGGATCATTCTTATTGCAAATATATATGGTTCAATTAAAAAAATACACCGTGATACCATATTTGGGAATACTTTTCCCCAATATTCTTTTATATCGAATTTATGAGGAAATAAATATATACGAAAAAAACTGTGAGTACTTGGTATTTAAAAACTTCAAAAAACAGTTACAGAAATCAAAATGATCTTTAATAAAATATTTCTTCAGCTCTAGGAGTCGGGTGGCACAATTTCTTCAAGGAAGGAGACATAAACTATAAGTCTGCAGGAAGTTTAGGATTCATGTTAATACTTTCAATTCTGGGTATTTCCATTCATTTTTTACTGGCTCTCTATGCTTCATCCCTATTTCCTGGAAAATATGGAGTTCCTAAACACCCGCTCTACTTTTTAAGGGTACACTCTTTTTCGATTTTTTTACAAATCTTCCTATAAAAATAATTAAATCATGTTGTTTTAATTTTAGTTCTGGAAATCTAAATATGATTTCTCAGAGGAGGAATTATATGTCTGTTGTTTTAACGATATGGAAGAGAAACCCTTTGAATCGGTGCCAAAAGATGTCTTTACTCCTGGTATTCAGATCCGCAATTTGAAAAAATCATATACAACCAATTTCTTCAAACGTACAGTTAGTATAAAAGAGAGAGGAATATTCATTGAAAATTCCGTTAAAAATATTACAATTTTATTAATTAAAAAATGGAATTCTTTTAGAAACAACATGCCCTTCAAGGAATTTCTATAGATTTTTATAAAGGGCAGATAACAACTTTGCTTGGTCATAATGGCGCAGGGAAGACAACTATGATGTCTATTTTAGCAGGTACAATAATATAATTCAGAAAAAATCCTGAAAAAGACATAAAAGAATAATTAAAGAAATTTACCCCAAAGGTCTTCTAAGTCCTACAAAAGGAATGGTTCTCATAAATGGAAAAAATATCAGCGATGAGATAGACGAAATAGTGACTGATTTGGGGCTTTGTTCTCAAGAAGATATTCTGTTTCCTGACTTAAATGTTTTCGAACAAATAGAATTTTTTGCCCTGGTAAGTTATCTAAGTATTATAAAATATCACTATTCTGATCATTCTAATTTTTTTAAATGATTCTTTGCAGTTGAAGAATAAAAGCAAAACGAGAACTCAAGTTAAAAATGATGTTAAAAATCTGATAAAACAACTAAAGTTAACCGAAAAACAAAACGTACTACCTACAAAACTTTCTGAAGGCCAAAGAAGAAAAGTTTGTCTTGCAATGGCGATAATTGGTGATGCTTCCGTAAGTTATTCCTTTTTCACATGATGTTAATGCAATTTTAACAATTTATTATCATTATTTAATTACTAGTATAAGATTTTCAAAATCCAATTGTAAACATTTTTTAGACTCTTATCTTGGATGAACCTACAACTGGAATGGATCCTGAAAGCCAAAAAGAGACTTGGGACATTTTATTGGTATGAAGATAATTTTTAATAATAAGTACATGGATTTTAAGTTTAAGGGCGTTGGACCCAAGTGTTAAGCTCAAAATTCCATTCTCCATTTTACTCAACGAAAATTATAGATAAATATTTTTTTGCTCTGAAGCGCTAATCTTTTTTCAAATATAAAACTGCAATTTTTAGATTAGAACTTAGCTCCAACACCCTTAATGATAAAAATTATCAACAAAATTTTATTGATATTTTAGAAAATGAGGGGAGATAAAACGATTCTGATAAGTACTCATAATATGGATGAAGCAGATATTCTTGGAGATAGGACTGCTATAATTCACTTAGGCCAATTAAGAAGTTATGGAACTCCAATGTTCTTAAAGAAATTCTATGGTAATTATTCAGAAAACTCCAAGGTGTTTTTCTATTGAAATTTATCAATTTAAATGCTTTAAATTCCAGTTGGGTTTTAAAGGCTTTTTATTCTATTGTGTTTTAATTAGGCCAAGGTAACATCGAAGTAACATTATCAACGGAAGATGTATGTGACCTTGAAAAAATAAAAGATCAACTGAAAGGAAAAAGTCATCTAATTAATTTGGATGGTACAAGAATAGTTTTCAGTATTCCTTACAGTGATCCGTTGGCAGATGATTTAGACAAGATTGAAGAACGAAAAAAAGAACTTGGTGTGAATGGTATAAGCGTTTCACTTATCAATTTAGAGCGAGTCTTTCTCAGGTATGTTTTCTGTAAGTTAAGTTAAGTATTCAAATTATGATTTATTTACATTTAGTAAAATAAATTATATTTTATTATATAAATTAAAGGGCAACCACGGAAGAAAATAATAAGACTGAAGTGGAGAAAACTGTGGAACAAATAACAAAAGTAAAAGGATTCAAGCTTTCCTTGCAATCAGCAAAGGCACTTCTCCTCAATAAATTTGCATACATGCAAAAGAATATAACATTTTTACTAATGGTACCTAAAAAAAACTTGCTTATCTTGAGATATTTAGTCAATTTTTGTAAATAATTGATTGTTGAAATTTGTTCAATTTGCAGTTTCTCCTTCCTTTAGTAGGCATTCTCTTAATAGCTTTGAGTTTTTGTAATTTTGAAGACACCAGTGAATATCCTATGAGACTTGACATGTATAGAAATCCGGAAGTTCTCTATTCATCAAATAATGAACATTATCGACAATTATACAAAGCTACTGTCGAAAGTTTCAATGGAAAAGGTACCAATGTGGGAGTTACTAACATTTCCGAAGGTAAATTAATTTTAATTTTCCGATTTTTACTTAAGGGCGTTAGGTCCAAATATATTAAGCTCAAAATTCCATTCTCCATTTTACTCAACGAAAATTATAAATAAATATTTTTTCGCTCTGTATCACTAATCTTTTTTCAAATATAAGACTGCGTACAGAGAGAAAAAATATTTAGTTTCGATATTTTTTCCATAAAATGAAGAATTCAAAATCTAACTTTAAAATTCGATATTTTCGTTTAATTTGAATTAAATATTTTCTCGCTCTGTGTGCATAATTCTAGTTACAAATTAATTAGTTATACAGAGGGAAATAATTCCAATTTTAATATTTGTTAAGTGAAATGAAGAAATCGAATTTTTAAATTAGAACTTGGCTCCAACACCCTTAATGATAATTATTCATTTCTTATTTAATTCAACAATTCCTCACTAAATTATTATTATTTTTCAGCGATCCTTGACTTGGGTAGAAAAGACCTAGCAACTTATCGCAATAATTTAATAGCAGCTGCTTCTTTTGAAGTCGGCAAACTGCAGGAAATAAAAGCTAATGCTTTATATTCCAATACGATATTTTATAGCGTACCAATAAGTTTTAATCTTGTTTCCAACACTATAATCAAAGCATTGGTTGGAGAAGAATATCAAATCCATTTATCGAGTCAAATGCTGCCACCGATGTACCAATTCTTTCAATTTTCTAGCAATGATGCTTTAAACTACGTCAGAGTCATTTTGCTTATTGTATTTATATTTCCAACGTTCGCACTGTACATTATTCAACCTATCAGAGAAGCCTCTTATGGAATAAAACATCTTCAAAGGATGACTGGCGTCACGAGTTTTTTATACTGGGGCACTTTCTTCATCTTTGATTTTATTGTCTTTCTAATCTCGATGATTTTCATGTTGATAGGATTTTATTATATGGATGTAGTTCTGGATCTGCGAATCTTTTATGCAACTGAAATGTGTAAGTTACTTAGTATGAACATGAATATATATTTAAAGTAATATAATTAATTAATTTTTTCTATTCAAATATTTTTTTCAGGCATCATGTGTCTTTTGCTAACTTTATTTGCCTTGAATACACTGATATTCGTTTATATATTCAGTTTTTTCGAGAGGAAAACGAGCACTGCAATAACTATTCTAGCAATTCTTCCCCTAGTAGTTGGTCAGTAATTTGAAAATCTAAATTAGGATAATAAAATATAAAATTTGAATCAAAATATTTTTATTTTCCAGTTGTAATCGAGTTCATCATTCGTTGGGCGATACATTTTACATTAACAGATGATGTAAGACTTTCAGAAATTCTTCGAGCGATCGAAAAGAGAGTTTTTATGCTGTTACCTTTTGTAAGCTTTTTCTATGGACAAGTCAGCTTTTTTAGAACGGCTGGAGAAAATGCTAAATGTCGACGAATGCCGAAATATTTTGTGGATTTGGATTGTGAAACACTGAAAGCATGTTGCGGTATTTATTATTTATTTGTTTTTTTTTATGTTTCCTGCAAAACTTGTCTGTGTAGATTTTTATTATACTATTATTTTCCAGGTCTTAACTGTACTGACGGAAAATGTGAAAAGTCTCTAGAATACTTTAAAAACTTCAAAGAAGATGAAAATCTAGAAGAAAGCCTATTATTCTTGTTTTTGACTCCTCTATTTTATTTCACAATACTTGGAATATTGGAACATCAAATTGTACCGCGGTTTCTTTCGAAATATCATAAGAAAAATTCTGAAGATAGTCAGGAAATGGATGAACAAGTAAAGAATAAAAAAGCATCGGTTGCTTCTGAGATCAGTGACTTAAAAATTCAAGGTATTTAAATAATAAAAAATTATGTGTAGGATTCTCCACATTGTTAGATAAATATTTGTTTTATTTTTCTAGGTGACTCAATTCAAATGCAAAGTAGATTGGAAAATAGTGGATACTCTGTTGTAAATACTGTTGCTGAAAGTGACTCTATTCTTTTGGTTTATGAATTATGTAAATACTATGGAAATTTCTCAGGGGTAAAGGAAATTAGCTTTAGTGTTAAGAAAAGTGAATGTTTTGGATTACTGGGTGTAAATGGCGCAGGGAAAAGTACGACTTTCAGAATGCTTACTGGAGAGGAATTTCCTAGTAGTGGTGTCATATATTTAAATGGAAAACAAATTTTTGTCAACAAGAAAGAGGTATCTTTAATTCCTCTCAATATTTTGTGGAATTTTTTGTTTGCATGAAATCAAAAATTGATCTTAAACATAAAGTTTTTATTTTAGTATTTAGCTCAGATAGGATATTGTCCTCAAAATTCAGCTTTGATTAAATCTCTGAGTGCTAGGGATCATCTGACACTATTCGCTTACCTTCGAGGGATGCCAAAGAGTCAAGTATCATCTGAAGTTGAGAAATGGATAAATAGATTAAGTTTGTATTTTTTAAATTATTTTCACAATATTCAGTTTTTCCTAAAAGCTTTTATTTTAATTATTGATCTCATTATTTTCAGATTTAAATCTGTGTGCAGCGCAGCCAAGTGGAACCTACAGTGGAGGAAATAAACGTCGATTAAGTATCGCAATTGCATTAATTGGAAATCCTAATTTGGTATTATTGGATGAGCCTACAACAGGTATCGATCCTGCTGCTCGAAGATCTCTTTGGAATGTAATCAAATCTTGCCAGTTGGCGGGACAGTCTATTATTCTTACATCTCATAGGTAGAAATTATTATAGCTTTATTACTTAAATTATAAATTAATTTAACATTTATTAAATTATTTATATCTTACCAATTTTTTAGCATTGAAGAATGCGAGGCTCTCTGTAATCGGCTGGCAATTATTGTGAAAGGAGAGTTAGTTTGTATTGGCCCAACTGAACAATTGAAGCAACGCTTTGACCCTAGTTACAATATCAATTTAAAATTAAATCCAAAAAGATCTAATGTTGATGTGGACAATATTAAGAAAGACATGCACGAGGCTATGGAATGTACACTTCGTGATGAACACGTGGTAAATATTGAAAACAGTATTGAAAATTGAAAAGCGTTTAAACATTAAAGAAATTAATTCAATTATTGAATCAAATCATATATTTTTTAGGATTACTTATCATACCACATCAATGCTAAAACAAAGTGGAAGACTATGTATGGTGTAGTGAAACATTTAAAAGAAAATTACACTTGTATCGAAGATTTTTCAGTACTATCGGCTACATTAGAACAACTATTTTTGCAATTTGCTAGGACTGACGTAAATGAAAATTAATTCAAAGACTGTTCTTAATTAAATTATTTTTAATAAAAATTCATCGAAAGACTGCACCACGCTGCATTACATATTCTATATGTATAATATAATTCAAACTAATTACAATTTTGATATCTTTATTTAGATCAACTCTAATTAATCCGAGCATTTGTTTTGCGGATATAGAAAAAATTGAATACTGTATAACAATTACCACTTATTTGATAAGAATATATTTTTTAAGCCTTTCATAGTGGATCTGTTTCAATTTATTCCATTCACATCCATAAAAATTTTTTATATAATTTAAAGATTTCATATTTCTGAAAAAATTATCGACCTACATATATTATCTGATTATTTTCTGAATCTTACTGATAAGTTTTCCAATTTTATTAGTCGAATAATTTGATGTGATAGAACTGTAATAATTCAATAATAATTAGCAATCATATTCACCGTCGTGAAGTTGGCACCTTACAACTATAAAATATGTATCCAAATTTTCTTCAATACTAAAAATCAAAATGCATGTTTAAACATTAAACGAATTTATTGTAAAAATCACGATATACTCTCCACTTTTCCAATAAACTCGATTACCACAATGTAGCTTAAAATTAGCTAACGTAAGCATTCAAGCGAAAGATTTGCGCCTCAGAACATTCAATCGACTCTGACATTTTCATATATAAGTTATGGACAGTCTAGCATCTGGTGATCGAACGACATATATATTTAAATATATTATAACACAATATTACAAAAACAACAAGCGCTTAGACAGCGATAGTCTCAATTGACTCGATCACAGAAAGTTTTTGGCGACAAATACATAGTAGACGCATGTTAGAAAATCACCACAAATATCCTTAAAAATCTTTGTACGAAGTGCAGCCATTGATTTCTCATCGCCGAAGGTATATTGCGATAAAAAAGAGAATTTATAAAACGACATGCTTTATTTCATGCACAGATCGTCTACCGCCAAAAAAATCCTATTCAATAATTATAGCCTATATGAATTATAAGTTAACAATACTTATGTGTACTAACAGTTATCTTACAGTGTCTTTAATCTTATTGCGAGGGCGATATGTAAAAATTAGCTAGATTAGTAAATACGGTACAAGTGATTCACTGTACGTGATCTAGCGATTGACTTTGTTGCTCATCATGTGCGGTTTCGTTATTCTCTTCTTTTTTGTTTTCATTACTCTCTTCCGTTTTATCATCTTGAGGTAGCTCAGCTTTTGTGGCCAATTTCAACGCATACACCCATCTAGAGTATTTTTAAATCAATTATATTTCCCATCTATTTATTTATTTGTGCGTTATACAAGTCTGTCAATTTAAAAAATTATCACTGACAGGCTTGTTGTTACTAAACTAACAATAAATGAAAAGACTTACCTCTCTTTACTTTCTTGTGAAGAAGCTTGAAGATAGTAACACTTCCTAGAATGGTGGATCTTGAAGGCTCTGATTCTATCTTTAGCATTCAGGGCATCTTCATCTGACAACTCTGTGCCTTCAATGACTGTAAAACCTGGCAAAGGTGTCGCTGTCATTGCCATATTTTCTGAATCCGATTTGAAAGTGTAGAGGACGAAATCCACATGGAGGGCAAACCATCTCCTGGTCCAAGGCTTGCTTGCTTGTGTTTTCAGAAGTAAATATCCAGAGAGAACTGAAGGAGCACTGGCTGAAACCTGAAGCAAACTAGGAACTGGTCCTGGTGGAGAAGAAGGCGATTTTGTCAAAGGTTGCGTCAAAGCTGCGTGACACAGTCTGCAGACTCTCATATTTTTGTTATCCTCGAATAATAGTTTCTGATTCGAACATTTGCTGCAAACCACCTGAAAAGCAATAGGAAATCTTATATTTATTATCTGGAGGGACTATGAACTTTTTTTACTTTCAGGGTTCTAGATGACTTACAATTCCACAAGCTCTGCAATTATGTTTCCTCTTCATAACAGAAAATAATGCATCGCAAACCATGCACCTATTAACATCGTCAGTTTTCACTAAAGTAGTTTTCTCTTCTCCAGTTTTTAAACTAGCCTTTCGTCTCATTATTTCATGCATCGTCTCAAACAGAGCATCGAGCCAGGCAGCTTTGTCCGCTGCCGAGTGGGTGTATAATTCCACATTTTTATTATCGTCTCTTATGTAAAACGTATTAGCAGTCTCCAAATTGTCTCCCTCAATTACTTGAAGTTTTTCGACAAAGAATTTGGCCCTTAGGCGATACATGGGTCCCGGTATCAGTCTCAATGAGCAAAGCAGAAGTATGTCGCTAAACTGAAAATAAGTCGAAGATTGATTAAGCTTCTAAAATCTAAAATTCTTCTTGAAAGAATTGAAAATTATACAAAAATTATACCGAAAAACTAAAAATTGATACTAACTAGAAACAAATGTCTTTCTTGGTGATCACCACTTCTCGCAGATATTTTCACAATACGTCCCTCTTTCACAAGCTCACGAGTTGCACTGACTAGATCAGTAGAATCATATATGCTTTCTTGAATCTCCAGAAGCTTCTTAAATTTATCAATTTTTTTCATGGCTTCATTCGTATGATTTGCGGCTGTTGACACCAGTTGTAAGGCTTCTAAACAACAAGAAATATGTGTTTAATCAGAGTAGATCTTCAAATTTGAGAAAAAATGCTCAAAAATATGTTGTTTTGTTTTTTTAAACTAAACCTACTTTTAGTATCTTCATAATCAGGATTTTCCTTCGAAAGATTCTTCAAATAATCCTTAATAAGAAGTTCGTATCTGGGCAATCTTTGAATAGGACTCAGCATATGATGTGACAAAGTCAATTTCCCACACTCCTCTAGTTTCTGAATCTCACTAATAATTGCTGTAAATCTAGGAACTTTGGTTTGAAGAGTATGGATAAGATTCATCGCAAAGTCGAAATTCTTAACATACTCGGTGTACATTTTTAAAAAGGGTGCGAAATTCTTCATTATATCTCCAATTCTCGGATTTGTGTCCCATGATTTCATTCTCTCCTCAAGTTGCGGAAGGAGAAAGTCATTATGAAATTTGTAAATGGATTTAATATTAGAGAACATGTGCTGCACAGTTTCTGGTGGAAACATAGGATGTGCTCTGTTTTCCTGATCGACTCTAAATTGGAATACTTGGTCAATCAAGTGGAGAATACTGACGTATTTTTTCTCAGTGGCTAGTAATTCGTCAGCCACATGATGAGCTTTCTTTTTCTTCGAGGCGAGCTGCTCGCTTTTCTCGTGCAATTTTTGTTTCGGTGAATCATCCGGCTGATTGGCAATAGTTGCGATTTCTGGTTCAGATAATCGATTGTCCTCTGACTCTTCTTCACTTTCGGACTCGCTCACTGCGTAGTCTTCTAATACGAACTGGTGAGAACTTCTTTCTGCGGCCTTATACCTATTTCAAAATAAAATAAAAATTCTAGAGATAATATTTTATTTTTGAAGTATAACAAGCTCAAATAAAAAATGTTTAATATTGAGAAAGGTTTCAATGATATTTAAAATTAGAATCAAAGTAGCGGCTACTCTTTCGGAAGTCTAATTCACGAACACATTGATCGGCCTATACACTAAATAAAAACGTGCCAGATGCTGTCTTCTCAGAAAATTATTTTTAGCCTGAGAACATCCTTAAAACTTTGAATTTTACTCTCCGATAACGGACATTTATGTATATTTTATAAACACTTGCGAACTCTATGGTCATTCATTTATGTGAATCAAAATTCGTCTTGAATGAAAGGAAATCGTATTTCCAAATATTTTAATTCGAGAAGATTGTAAAAAAGCACAAAATTGACATTTTAATCGGCATTTTCTTCGTGAAAGTAACTTTTTAAACGATTTTGCAAATTTATTATCTATTCATTGAAAACAATTGTTACTGAAAATTTAAAATTACTCTGAAATTTTAATATAAATGAAAAATCACCTGCTATTTCTATATTCCAGGACGCTGTGAGAGACTTTGACAAATTCGGAAGAAGATTCCTCGGATCTAACTTCAGTGCAAATTGTGGAACTTGAGGTTGTAACAAGAAACGAATGGAACCTAGGACAACTACGAAATCTAGAAATCCTATTATAGGAATGTTTAGGGAAATTCTGCTCCTCAGGAACTCCTCCTCCTCCTCCAGAGTCGGAATCATGAGAATTTCCATCTTCACTGGTACAACTTTGCTGTTCTAGTAGATGAGAGTTTCTCGAAGTCTGAGATTTATTATTCTCAGGAAGAGGAGACTCTTCATTGTCCTCAAAAAGATCTGTATAAAAAGTGCTCGTTGATCCGGTTATTTTTGAGCTAAACATTTTGGACGTGTCCCCTTTATTGACTCCCTCGAATGGCTCCGGACCCAGATGAACCATCCAGGATGAAACGTCCCTCAACTGACCTCGTAGCATCCTAAGATATATATTATATATGCTAATAAATATCAATTATCGTATACTCTGTACATGGTCAATAACAGGCTGCTAAATCAAATTAGAATGATCTAAAATCATTTTTGGACCAATTTCAACAGAAAGTTTAAATTAAATTACGAAATTATAACAAACTAAAAAGGTCTAAGTTAATATTAAACAAAAAATTTTACTAGTATTTTCTGGTTCAAAGTAGTTTTATATATTATAATTAAATCCTTTTCTGTCTAGTAATGTCTGGAGTAAAATAAGGTTTCTTTGCCATTCCTGAATCTAATTGAGTGGAATAAAATAGTTCACATTTAATAAAGAAAAATAGAGAAAAAATGTATATAAATCTCTCTTCCGCTAAACGTTTTAATTTGTAAGTTTTAAAACACATTTTTCGACTAATTGTCCTCATGAATTTTAAGTATTATATTAAGAAGGGTGTGATAACGTGAACAAATTAACAAGTACAAAAATATACAGTTACCTTGTGTTCCGCTGTTACTGGAGCACCTTGACAGCAGGAGACTTGTGTGTAGTCTCATTGGCATAATTAATAATAGTTAAAATGTCACACAGGCGCGCATATATTAATTTAAGTGGAAAATGCTACCCGTGTGTGTCACTCAAACTCTCAGAGGAGGGAGTACAATTTGCTCATTAACAATTCCATTGTATTACCAGATATAGCATGAGTGAGGCATAAGATTGAGGAGTGATCAACGATTTCAATTAATGATAAGAATTTTTTTCTATATTTAATTCATCCAAAGAACGCATCCAGCCAAATGTTCAGGTTTCAGCTCTAGTGCGACAACACTACAAAACCAACAAAAGCACGAAACTCCCGCCCTGTCTTTTCGACTAAAGAAAAAGGTAAATTTTCTCACCGCACAATTCGTCAGATCTTCAACACGCCCTTACATGAATAAACGGTCACTGATGCACTTACAGTAGATTAGATTTGCTTGTTATCTCCATACAGACAACTTCAGACAACTTGATCAAACTGATCTGTTGATTTCTACGTCGACGCGACGTCACGTCACATACGTCGTCGTGTGAGATTGTGTACAGTTTGTGTAATTTCTTATATATAGTATACATATATTACTTTTTTATTCGAAATCTTTCTTATCGGCTAGGATCAGCTGCTTTTTTGTTTTTACTAGTGCGAGAAATCGACAGATGTCAGATCTGTCAAATTTTTAAAATTAGATTCTTTAATTAAAAACTACTTGAAATACGTATACAAATCAGGCCATTGTTCTATGTTTTATTATTAATATTATAATCTTTAATAAATTTTAGAAACGATTAATTATCTTTGTAATAACAGCTAGGATAAATTAAATGATTCAATCCTCTATACATATACATATGTCAAATGTCACATGGTCATGATATATATAAAACAAATATGGCGGAGAGTTTATCAAATGGCAGCACCAGTCGATTTCTTTTTCACGTTTTTGAAAAATAAAAGATGACATCTGTAATTAAATGTGTTTATTCGCAAATCGAAGGCAATTAAAGATTGTAATTAATGTACAATTGGTAAATGTTTCAAGAAGAAAAGTGATAATAGATAAAAAGTATGAAGTGTGCGTAAAATTGAACAAACATAACCAAGTACTTTAATCTACATACTATAAATTTTCTGGTATTTTCGGCAAAAACCTTCATATTTATTGAAATAATAGGTAATACATAAATATAATGAAAGATTCGATAGAAATCACTGATTCCATCATGGATTCTGCTATCGATCCAGCTAGGCATCGATTTCCTTTTTGTATTGTATGGACTCCAATTCCTCTCTTGACGTAAGTAATAAATAAATTATTTGTATTTTGTTGTTTTCAAACTTCTAATTTTATTGTAATACTTATTGTCATTTGATGATGATGAATTTTTTTAACTATTTCAATTTAAATTGATTTAAATGTAAACTTTTTTAATTTACATTTCTTTTTCTATTTTCAGTTACATTTTTCCATTTATTGGACACATGGGAATAGGAACTTCTACAGGAGTAATAGTAGATTTTGCAGGACCTTATCATGTTTCAGAAGATTCCATGGCATTTGGCTGGCCGACAAAATATTGGCAACTACAGTATGTAAAAGCTAAGGGAGGAGTTCAGGGATGGGATACAGCAATTGCTGAAGGTGCTGAAATATATAGAGGAAGAATGGTAAATTAAAAAAAAAATGATTAATTTACAAAGCGATAAGTTCAATACATTTAATTTACTTCATTACATTTTTCAGCACAACTTATGTTGGGACAACTGTTACTCTCATGTAGCTCTAACTCTAAAATTAATGAATTACGATGACACGAGTAAATGGAATATGGTGAAAATAGGTTTTCTTATGGCCGTTTACGGAAAATATGTTAGGTAAGATTTAAATTAAAAATTTCTAGATCATTAATTACTAGGCCGTGGCTAGTCGTCCTGCTTTTTATAACGAATAGCGAAATTTTTCAAATTTCATTGGCTGAATTGTAAATGGTAATTTTTCCGTCCAGAAAATGCCATTCGTTGGAAAAGATGGACGTATAGTCATTCCATAATTATTAATCACTGATCTTAATTAAAAATATTTTTCATTACAGTTTCAGTGATTTCATTAAAACTTGGGCACCTTTCACTCTCATCACATGTATTATTGTGATGATCTATCTTATAGCATAAAGAAACCCAAAGGAAAATACTTAATTTATCTTAATTTTTTAATCATCCACCAAAGGAACGTTCCGTGTATCAATTTAAGGTAGAATCTTTAAAGTAAGTCAATTTTTTTTATCTTAAATATAATATTAACAAGTTTGCATTTGTAAATACTTTAATATATTAATATAAGTGTGTGCATCATCTGGCATCACTTATGTTTGCTATTAGTTTAGAGAATTATCTAACATTTAATAAGTATTTATATATATATGACATGAAATTAGGAAAGGGGTGTAGCGACCAAAATGGAGCCATTTATGTGGAGAAAATTCCACTTCCATTTACATAATTAAGGGAGATATCGAAGTTCAAATAATTAATTAACGTATTTTATTTTATATATCTATATTTAGCAGCTTTTTTGTTCTTTACATAATGAAATTCATAATTTTAAAGCGTTTTGAGGCTTGAAAGCTTTCAAACTTGAATTTATTCTATAAATTCATTAAATCAAAGAGCTTTCGCTTTTCAATTGACTTTATAAAGTATAATTAGGACCTAAGATAGAGGATGCAAAAAAAACCGGGAAATACAAGCTTTATAATATAATAGGTAAAATATGGCAACTCGTAATGATTACAGAGAAGTTTTTCTTTTCTCAGGGAAAAATGAAAACTAAACATTTAGCTAAATGTAAGTATCTTCTTTTTAGTGAATTGTATGTACTTCAATCAGCACACTTTATTCATTAAGTAAATAAAATATAAAATGACTAAGTTTAATAAGTATTTACACGAGGAAAAATCAAACTAACTTAATTATGCTTTTATAAAAATTGTCAAAATGAAAGTTTTAGTTTACGTTGAAAAACAATCCGCCCTTTGAATTATAAATAAGAGCCATCAACTCTTTATAAGTCGTCAAATAAATAATCGCTAATTTAACTCAGTTCCAATGAAACTTTTTCATTAACAATTATGTACTAAAACTATAATTACAGTAATCAGCAAAATAATCGTTATTGAAAAGAGTGTACATAAAAGGCGATTTTCTTTTTCTTGTAAATCTATCGTCGACTCGTATCAGTTACTTGTACTTTGCATTTCAGCAATTACGCTTTTCTCAACTTGGAAATCATATTCGACATCATCATTTTGTATTCTTTCGATAAATGACATAATTTCATTCACTCGTAGTCTATCGATGTCCAAGTCGTTGAGGATAGATTTCTCAAGACCTTCACCGTATTTGAACGGAATACAATTCAAGTAATTGTGGGTGTCCATCTGAGGATTCTGTGGCAAGTTGTTTTGTGTAGACATAGGTGGATAGAATGGCAAATCACTGATCGATGGATATAAACCACTATTTCTGGTTCCATTGTCACCAGGACTAGGTGCGGGATTTCTCCTCTCGATGAAAATAAATTCATCGCCTTGCTCTACCGGAGTTTCCTCCTCGGGGGAACTTGGAGGCGAATCTTTGTGGTGCTTCTTTTTCCCGAAGAACCAAGACATCTTCTGAAAAAAGAAGAACCTGTTCATTGTTGATGAACGTTTATTCCCTTTGTCCTATAAAAATACAAAAACTGTTGATATTTCAAATTGATTTAAATAATAACATACATTCAAATTTGGAGCAGGTCTATTAAAAATTTTTAAATGTAAATCCTACATAAATTGTATAGAAATCATTCAAAAATTAATCAAAAATATTATCTCACAATACAATCTGAAAGATAAACGTTTATTCATAATCTCTACAAATTATTTTACTTTGCTAAAGTTATTTTAGGTACAAATCTAATATGCCGCTCCAAAAAAATTGTGTTGTAAATAATGCATACTCCAAAAAAATATTGTTTTAATTCTTAGTGTAAATATGTTAACCACAAACTGATAATTACGAATAACACTAAAACACGCCTTTCTTTCATTACGAACAAATTAATTAATCATTACGAACCTAATTAATCTAGATAAATTATCAGAAATAAAGAAGGTAAAAATGGTAAAAATTATGATCTTAAAATTTTAAAACATAACCTTAAAATCTATGACAGTAGGAATAAGTATAAGAATATAAGTAAAAGGGCATTCCAAAAAAGTTTGTATTTTAAATCTTTAATAGACTTAGCAATTTTAAAAAAGCCCTATATTACATATAAACATAGTGACAATGTAACTAAAGACAAGAACAAGAAAAATATGACATTACACTACTTACATGCAATTGTTATTTGTACAAGTATCTAAACGATCTAAACAAAGAATCTATGTACTTTCATACATAACTGACCATATTGAGAAAAGTTTTCAAATATGGAGAAACTTGGAAAAATTAACACTGCCTTTTCAACGAATTTATTATTTGCCGAAAACTGCTCAAAATGGTTGTTAAACACAAACGACAAACTCGGGAAAATCTACAGAATGAACGTGACGTGTGTGTGTATAGTATATAGCACGCTCCTAACGACTGACAGTCACTGGCCACTCTTATTCACGAAGCATTTCATTCTAGCCAACATAAACGTACAATATGTATATCTAAACCAGATCTAAACATTAGTCTAAATTTAATCTTAATTATGTATATGAAACACGTCAGCTGAATTATAAATTAAAATGCCCTCTAATCTTAAAAAAGATTCTGTGCATTCAAAAAATACAATATCAATACATTAATTTTTCCCAACATTTATTTCTAGAGTTCGAAAATTCTCGGTAATTTAAAATTGGATAAGGTAACAAAGAACGTTACCGTAACTTACGTAATTTAAGAGAATTAACGAGAATTTATGAGAATTAACATTTTTTA
>CAJFCO010000171.1:627744-665206 GCA_904066015.1 Synergus gifuensis | reverse complement strand
TCAGGGCCGTCGATAATCCATGATCTTAGCTAGGGGAAGGCACCAAGGGGAGGATTTTTCCCCCCTAGAAATGAAAAATAAAAAATGATAAAAAATGATAAAAATAAAAAAAAAATAAATTCTCATAAATTCTGGAAAATTGTAAGGTAATTTATTTTAACGTTACCTTCTCGGTAACGTTACCGAGAACGGGAATATTACCTCGGTAATATTACTCACTAAAAAGCTATTTATTTCTCAATAAAATTTCGAAAGGTTTGCATGCCTGTTGACTGTTCAACAGGATCACTTTAATCAAATATGCATCCATTTTAACCCTTATAATTGTTTTGTTAAATTATATAAAATGAATCTCGCCTCTGGACACATTGTCAAAACTTGATAAATAATATTTTTTTAAGTTTAAAATTTCAATCTAAATTTTAGTTTAAAAATTAAAATAATCCCGAAATATTTGGAGAATGAAAATTGGACTCGCATAGTCAAGTCAGCAACCGAATCAGTTAGGTTAGGATTGTTCGAAGTTCATAACAGACTGTTCATCCTTCGCGTGATAAAATCATGAAAAAATCGTGTTTTATTATCAAGTCGTCTTGATTTCTTAATTTCAGTGTATTATTCGTTTTATGGCGAGTGAAAAATGTACGCATGCGTGATGTGTGTAAAAAGAAATAATTTGTGTTTCATAGTTGAATAAATTACTTCAAGGTAGCGGTTCGGTCGCATTGTTTTCGTGAGTATATGTACATGCTCCACTTGTTCGTAGGATATAATAATTTTAATTAGTGGTTCTTTAATTCTTTTTATGCTTTATTTTTAAATTGACTTGTCGTCAAATTTCGCAATCGTTATAGGGACGCTTTGTCGCAAACGGGAAAACTGGAAGTGACCTCCTGGGGAAGGTGTTCGTCGCAGTTTCGAAAGGTAGGTCGAAATTAAGTGACAGGTTCGAAACATTTTACATGCAACCACAAAAGCGTCCTGTCTGTAAATTTTTAATTCATCTACCTGAAATCATTCCATGTTTTCTAGAAATATTGTACATCAAAATAAACCACATATTTATCAAAATTTATCAGGACAGCATCAGAGATTAGTGTTCTAGAAAGTGAGACGAAATCTTGTAAACATTTGACAATAGAAAGCGGATTATTTTTGATTATTTCAGTAGATTGTTGATAGGAAAAATTATTTCTTGGAATATTTGTCTTTTTTTTTATAGTTTGTTTTTTTTAGAGGGACAAAGTTGAATGATTTTAAATCTGAATCGTGATAAGTTGTGCAGCAATTTCACATTGTGAAACTTAATAATAAAGAAGTTTAAATGGGAATGATTTCAAGAATTCTTAATGAAGAGTTATAATAAAAGATTTAATTAAGATTAAAACGTTTAAATTTTTAACTATCCAAAGAACGTTTATTTAATAGAAAGCATATACTAATTTCAAATTTTTCAAAGTAGGAAGAAGAATACTATTGAAGTTATGGAAAAATTTGACGAATTTGATTGACTCGATTTAAAATTCAGAAATTACGTAGTCCATTGGTCGACTTAGCGTGCAGTGTGGCAGCTAATCAAGCATTTCAATTACATTGTGTTCGACGTACCTGGAGGCCGACTTCCTGCATTATTGGCCGATGCTATTAGTGTGCACCAGTGACGAGTTGAAATAAATCATTGGCTTATCCGCCAGTTTCTATTAATAGGTCTCCTCGTGTCTGCCGATAATTACACATTAAGTTAGTTAGTTCGTATGCCACTCCAGGTTTACCATATCATACTTTAGTCTCTTGAATTTCCAGAGTATCACTAAAAAACTCATAACTAGAAATCAGGTCAGTTCTCAATAATTAATCCAAGTCTGTTATTAAAAATGTTTCTCACTCGCGACCAATAATAATTCCATTATTTAGCATATATTATATGTATAATTGTATATCTACACTTTTCATTGGATTTAAATTCAAGATTTTTGCATGAAAGCTATTCTTTCAAGATAAAAAGAATTCTATTTTGGGTTATCAGATAAAAATCAATAACTTCTTGCATCAAGCAGTCATGATATCTCAATAAACCGCATTGACGATTTTTGCGACAAGTTAATTTTCTTTATTCAAGATAAAAAGTAAATATATCCATGTGACAACTGTGGTCTTCCTCTTCTTATCTTGTGCCAAATGGAAATCTGGTGCATCATCGGGAAGCTCCAACACGTGTTTCGCTTTGCTATAAATTGACGATGTCAGTATTTCCCACTGATGCAAAACTATTTTAAAAATTAGATAAAATACTTTTCTTATTGTCTTTTTAACAAACGGTTAGTTTATTCACCCTCAGAATAAAAGTGATCTTAATGATTTAATATAGCAAGGGTGCGAGATTATGAACCCTTTGGGGAAAAGAGATGGATGTGGTTATGAAATTACATAATTTCCCTTTCAAGCTATTCTTATTGTTATGGTGTACTGAAATAACTTTATTGTTTTACAGGGGCCGAGGTCGCATGTGACGTATACGAAAGGGTGTGAGTGCAGAGGGGTGGTAAATGCACGTGGTGCAAGTACGAGGTAGCAGGATGTCCAACCATCACCCACCGACGACTGCAGCTAAAGGTAATTTAGTTACCGATGTTTTTTAAAACCGAAAACAATCAATAATAAAAAATAAAATCGCCGACCTGAAAGATTTGATTAATTACTTAAGGTTCAATATGAAAAGAATAATTGATTCTAAAGTATCAGTTTAAAAAGTTCATAAATTTGGAAAACAAATTACAATATAAAGAGCTAGCAGATTTGTAAATATTCAATTAAATAAATTATATCATTATCTAAAACGAACTGAATTGCTGCTCTAAATAAAGAATGACACTTGATAAATTAATTGAATTTATGGACTATTACAAAGGTCATCAACCTCTCAGACATTCAGCATTTCGAATAATATAGCGAAATGTCTATAGAAGCATAATAATTATTTTAAATGACTCTTCTCGAAAATTATTTTTAAGCTAATTACCAATTCAATTCTTTGAAGATCGAGTTACAATTAAATATTTTAAATTCTTATTTTAAATTCGCTTAATTAAATCCATTCTTAAGACACCTTTAAAGTTTTATTTACTGAGATATGCCAGTTTCCGCTTCTTATTTTTCTTTTCTTTACTATAATGAGTAACAGAAACATCCATATACTCAGCACCCTTAAATTTGTCAGACTCACTTCGTTAACAGATTTTCGGTGTGTTATGAATCGTTCTCTTTAAGTCATAATAACCCCAGTGAAATTCGGTGTGTCTCGTCTCTCACATTAATTACATTTTCGTGTCGTTGAAGACGAAAATATACTGTGTAGGGCATGTGAATTATGAGCCTGGCGACATCGACTTGTACATTATAATGTACGCGCATTAAATAATGCAGATAGTTCGTGTAATGAGGAGGTTGATGAGAAACTAGGATTGAGGAGGTTGAGGAGGTGGTGGGTGAAAGTGGAGGATTTGAGTAGATGTGCACCGACTGCTCTTCTATTTTTAGTGTCCGTCATGTGTCTATTACGTGTTTTGTAACGCGCGATATGCACCACGCGTAACGGATGGTCACGAAAATGACAAGGACAAAAAAGCTGTCTCTATTAACAGAGTGGGAGGCCTTCCTTGAGCCCCTCTCTTGCCAATGCAACAGAAATAGATCAGCGATCTCGCCCACTAAAGGATTCAGGGTAATGATACACAATGGAAAATTCATACTGCACAATAGAAGAGTTTAAATTCCACATTTTAACCCAGAATCAAATTTCTTAATTCAAATGCCACTTGCTGGAGTAGTCGGTATCAAAATCTTAGCCAAAAGACTGAATATGTTTCAAATTCAGTAAGAAGAAAATTCTTTGCTATTCCGTACACAATGTACAGTACAGGCCAAAAGTTTGAATACACCTGTCTTTCGATGATCGTTTAAGGGTGTTGGAGCCAAATTTCAATCTAAAAACTCAATTTTTTCATTTTGCTCGACAAATGTTAAATTTGGAATTTTTTCCCTTCGAGAATTAATTAATTTTCATCTAGAATTATGCATACATAGCGAGAAAATATCTAATTCAAATATTTTTTAAGTAAATGAAAATATTCAATTTTGAAGTCAGATTTTGAATTCTTCGTTTTGTGCAAAAAATATCGAAATTAAATATTTTTTCGCTTTTTACGCAGTCTTATATTTGAAAAAAGATTAGTGCTACAGAGCGAAAAAATATTTACTTATAATTTTCGTTGAGTAAAATGGAGAATGGAATTTTGAGCTCAACACTTGGATCCAACACCCTTAAGTTCTCTTAAATTTAATATTACATTTTTTTCTTTTTTACTTCCACTGATTCAATTTTAGAGAAAGGAACAACTTTTTCATAACTCTTTCAAACTCTCTTAAAAATCCCTTAAAATTCGTTGAAGTCCTTGAAATCACTTAAAGTCTATAAAATCCCTTGAAATTCCTTAAAGTCACTTGAAATATCTTAAAACCTCGAGCAACGCGCCGGGTAAATTTCTGCTAGTAAATAAATAAAAATAAAATGGCTTTGGGAACTTTTTTGATATTCTTAATCCAATAAATGTAAAAAAAAATGTTTAATTCATCAAACTAGGCGTCGGCAACTTCAACCCAATACTATATGAGAGAATGTACTTAATTTTTTCCACTGTAAGAAGAATATTTTGCAATTTTTTGCTCTATTATGATGTTTAGAATCAAAGTTATGAATTAAAATAAGAAGCGCTAGAATTCTATAACCGGTTATTGCATGTAATAACATCAATTTTCAACTTAAACTGTAGAAAACTTGTTTTATTTTATTTTAATTTATTTTTATTTTATTTCCGTGGTCAAAATCCTCGGAAAATTGATCGTATGAATAGCCTGGGACAATTATTGCCTGCCTGCACCGGACGGGCAGACAGAGGTTTCTATAAATGCACCATTAAGCTGATTATGCAGTTCATGACCTTCTTTGTTGTGTAATTAACGCTTAGGTAAATCACGTGACGAGTTATAGATACAAGCGATAAGACACACACGAGTGTGTGAATGAATTGAGAAAGTTTCAAGATGAAAACGATGCATACAAAGCACTCTGCTGCCAAAATCAACCTGACGATGGTCCACCAAAGTCAAGTTCGTTCGACCCACGCGAGTTCAAGTGAGATCGTCGTCGCTGTTGACATCAACTTCTATTTTTGCAAATATTAGTTCTGCTATCGCCAGAATAGCTAAATTGAGAAAACACTGGTTAGGAGATTAAGTCGTAGAAGCAAGCAACAAGTTTAACTAAATTTTATTATCAACATTTTTATTGAGGCAAATGATGTTATCATAATATGCACCATACATAACTATTTTCCGTCTTGAAAAATTTCCTTGTCTTTAATAATATTTACGGATGTACGCTTCGTCAAATGTGTGTTTAGTAAGTGAAATTTAAAATTGTTTTTGAATTTCGTGGTATATAATTCTTCTTGATCTTGTTTGCACAGCAGCATTATAACTTTGTTCAAACATTTTCTTCTATTTAGAACAAGACATTGCTGCACAAAATCATTGAAAAATATTGAATGTGCGATATTACTGTTTGTTCAGTTTTCCCTTTCATATGAGTATTTTACATATTAAATTGTGACGTTACGCTACGTCATTTTTCACGTTGAAACATTTTTGTTTAATTAAATTGATGTGTAATAACAAAAAATGTACGGAGTGTACGTTTAATGTTGATTTAATCCCTGAGTTATGTATTCAGTTAACTGATAATCGTATATTATAAGACTTAGTCGAACAAAATAACATGATTGTAATTCATGACAAGTGTGTTCAATCAATTACAAATTACTAAAGAATAACATTATATTCTGTTATTCTTATGTTAATTATGTATGTGAAGAAGAGGTAGTTAAGAATTCAGATTTACCTTATTCTCTCATTAAAATAATAATAATTTTAGAATTACGGGGGAAAGTTAGTTTAGTTTTTTTTATCGTTCTGATTATTTCTCAGTGATATTTAGTACGTGTGGGAGAAAAACGAAAAATTCCCTAAAATTTTTTTTGAGTCTATGAAATTCTTTAAAGTACATTGATAATTTTTTGAAATTCCTTAAAGTAACTTGAAATTTCGTAAAATTCCGGATAACGCCGGGTAAATTTCTGTTAGTGAATAATATGAATGAAATACGGTCGATTGGGAAAGAAGGGGTTGTCTTTCTCTTTCTATCTGGTTTCTTTAGTGCTGAAATTAGAAGGACTCTGGCAGATCTCCACATGAATGAAGAAGATCCTGCCAGCTGGATGGACTGATGACAAATGAAAGAGAACGTAAAAGTGGTGGGAGTAGTAACAAATTGGCAGATGAGGGTGGTAATTTTACGATCTCGATATTACACCACCCAGGACACCTCTCGTGGGTCGATGGAAATACGTATATTGTTTGTCCGCCGGGGATGAAGAGACGTTTACATCTATTCTTAATCAGAACTGTCGTGCCAAAATTTAAAAATAGATTCTTAGCAAAGAGCGAGTTTGAAAGAGAAAGAAAAAAAAAGTTTTTTTTTTCTGATAGAGATTTTTCCTCATAATAAAAATGAAGGGGCTTTAAAAAAATATTTACTGACAAATATAGTTTTCCTTAGTTGACAAAGAGTCATTAAAAAAGGCTTTGTTAATAAGAAACTTAGCTTTGAAGTTGTTTGTGTGATTTATGATTACTCGTTAGTCATTCTCGCTATTTAAGTAACTACGATTCTTCTTTCAAATATTAGCAATTCTAAATAATTCACTGTAAATCACGAGTACTGGCTCGTTAAAAATAGTACCTAACAATTCAATAAATTAAGACTCAATTATACTTGGCACTTTGTTAGATCACTGCTGGTTAAGATAAGCGATTTTTTTTACTTTAGAAAAATAAAGACTGCTCAGTATCTTTCAAATAATTGATTAAAGAATATTAAATTTAAGGTCTTTAAATCAACAATAAGTTCCACCAAATCCTTGGTAAAATAATTTTAATTAAAGCAAAATGCGAAGCCTCTATTTAATTTTATTTTTATTTTTTGTTTCAGGTGAGTTCTTCTACACTTACAAACTTTATTATATCGTGCATAATGGTAAACTCTTAATTAATTCAAATCTACGAACTTCACAATCAACAATCAAGAATTAAAATTCATATTGCACGAAAAAATAGAAGTGAGTGAAGAATATTTTAGTGTCATAGAAAATAATAAGCTAGATTCTCACGTTTCCTGAAAGTGTTTATTTGTAAACGTTGACTTTAGTAGGAAACTTAAAGACTTGAATATGTAATAATAATGGATAATAATCTGATGCATCGAAACGTCACGTTTGGCTTCTTGATAGTCGAGTACGTTGTTGTTCGTGATCTTGACACGTGTCTATTAAATAAACAGCAAGCTGTTATTTATACCAGAAGAAGCAGCGGTTTTTTTTTAGCAGAGGGGATGACTAATAGTAATAATAATCTTATGATGATGATGATTATTATTATTATTATTATTATTATTATTAATTACACACGGATGTGGAAAATGAAGGTCAGAAAAAAATGGACATTGTTGGTTGAGCGTACTCTATCTGCATTTTCGGAAGGTCGTGGAAATTAATCTTGCCAAAGTTCTGTCAGTTCGTGTGCCAGAGGAGATTTCGGAAAAGCGAATTTCACTGGTCGTTTATTTATTTTCGGGATACAATCTCGCCATGATTACTTGCGGTTTCGCAGAGGAATCTCGCTGACCCCACCGAGCCAGGAAGATGGCTTGCACCAATATAATGCGTCTGCTTCCTTCGGGCACATCGCCACGGCGACGACGACCAAGTCTATTCTCAGATCTTCCATCCCCGAAAAACGTTTTTATTTACCTATTCTCGTCCCTTAAATTCTCTGATGTAAATAGCATAGGTCAACAAAAAAATTTTTTTTCTGTGTTTCTGTTTTAATGCATAAATTCTGATTCTATGCATCAAAATAAAAAACCATAATATTCGCTTTTGACTTAGAAAGTTTGCTTTTGTCTATTTTACGTCGATAAGTAAGTTTTGAAGTTTTTCGTTGAACTTCTTGATATTCCTTAAAATTCCATGATAACATTTTAAAATCCCTTTATATCCTTTAAAATCCATAAAAATTATTAGAAATCTTATCAAATTCCATGTAATTCTTTAAAATATCACAAAAATCTTTTAAAAATCATAACTTTTTTTATGCATTTTTTAAAAATTCCTCGAAATTCTATGACAAAATTTTAAATCCCTTAAATTTTTTAGAGACCTTTTGAAATCTTTTTAAATTCCTGAAAATTTCACATTTAAAATCCCTTAAAATCTCTCAGAATAAAATATAATCAGTGCTGATCTAAGAATCATTGCTATCTTTATGTCCAATGATTTCTATAGTGGAATTTTATACAGTAGAATCCCGGTAATTTGTAATCCCGATAAAGTGAAAATCTCGGTATTTCGTAGTAAATCATCAGTCCCTTGAAAAAATCGCGGTAATTCGTAAGGAAACAATGCATTTTGGTCCCCTCGTTAATTCGTAATACATTTTTGGCCAAGAATCCCGATAAATCGTAGTTAGCGTTCCTAAATGTCTTATAATTCGTAGTATGTACGTAGTAGGGTAAGCTGTTTTCATCTTTCCGCTTCTCCCCCTCATCATTCATGTGTTTTCTGCAATGGTGACGATTGACAACGCCATACCTATCAAGCACATGCAAATTCCCTTGTCTAAAAGAAGATAAAAAATTTTTTCCAGCATTAATGTCCCTTGACATTACGAATTAGCGGGATTCTACTGTACTTTTCTTGTACAGTAAGTACTTTCTTGTACAAGAAAGTCTTAAAATTGCAGCTATTTAAATAAGAGAAAGTAGTTACCAGCGGATTGTAAATTTACAAATTACAACGGATTTTTTACAATGCGCATAGTCAATTTAGAAAAATCTTTATCATTTGTATTGTCTGCAATCTGAACATAAATAACCATGAAAGTATTTAAAATTATTTGTTCTAAAATACTGAAGGCGGAGGATTCTATTTTTCATGTTTTTCCTATTTTTAAAATTGAAACCCGTAATTTCTAAGGTTGTTAAAATATAAATTTCACTAATATGAACTTTTTTAATATTCAAATTAAACACTTTTCGGATTTAGAAAATCGGAGAGAATTTATAAAGGCCGTAATCTACATAAGTAGGTCATGTATTGATCAGTTTGAGATTCACTGATCCCAATTTAAGTCACAGACGTCTGAGAGTCTGTCCGTGGAGTAATCTGAAGAATTGGTCAACATATCGTCAGAAAGTGGTGGTAAATCGTATGGAATTTAGGGGGATGAGTGCGTCGATCGTTTAGTTTAGTGCGTTCGATCACTATTTTGCAATTCGTCCTTGAGGTTATTCCTGATGAGATCTAAAAATATAGAGCAATAAGAAACATTAACGACGACTCTTATGAGTCGTTAACACCGACATGATCGGTGGTTGGTCGATCTATTTTGGCGTGACCAACCCGCACTTTCAATTTATTCCGGGCGCATATATATGTTTGTTGTCGGCGCCTCCATACCTCTGTGTACCTTCTCCTGATGCGTGGTCTTTCGTCTTTGTTTTTTTTTGAAGCCGCCTCCTTCTTCCTCAATGAAACTTTAGCCATCATTATGAAAACGTATTCGCCTTGAAAATATGTATAGCCACAAATTCACAGACTTTGTTAATAATAATCTAAATGTTGGGAGTCCTTCCGAGTCCTTCAAGCCACGTGTTTAATTACTAAATTAGATTTCCAATTGGAAAACTTCAATATTTTGGTCAAATGTCCTTAAAAATAATGATTTGCGCTACTCTTTAACTACTTTTGATCCTTTTTTAGAGTTACGAGCATTTGGAATTCTTTTATTCCTTTCCTGCAATTACTCGTCTCCATGTCTGACCAAAATTGTCTTGAGCTACTTAAAATGTGCCTCCCTGAATACTCGTAGTTTCTTAATGCATATATTCTTTTTTAAACAATGTATTGAGTGTGTTTTATATCTTTAATTTCAAAATAATATTTCTGCATTGTCTTTCTAAACAGTGATGAAAAGTTTGTACCCACTGTACGAAGTCGCTATTTTAAAGAGGAGACTGTTTTTTGACTGCAAGTGGTTCTACTGAAGTGCATTGTTTAGATTTTTTTAGACTTGATAGGGTGGTGACGATCGCAACAACAAAAGTTATTATTATATCGAGAGCAATTAGCTTCTCTATATTTAATTAAGTTTTAATTAAGATTAATCTTCTTTATTTAAGATTGGATTGTATTTCTGGTTATTTATTTTTTATATACCAAAGCCTATTTACTATAATCCGATGAAATCTAATCATGGACTATTAAGGATATCGGAAATTAGACCTTAGATTATTTCATGAAATCAACTAATCTTTCACTCAGAACAATGTTTGTTTGAATAAAAAAAAAATTTCTTTAATTCATACAACCATTTTTTTAAATGTTGTTAAAATTTAAAAATTATTGAAAGCCTAACATTTTTTCGAGAACTAAGGTGAAAATTCTTAGTTTTGATTTCCTAAATTATCTTTGATGCTTTTCCTATTCTGTTTCAAATTTTTTTTATATCGAAACAATATGAATTGAAAATTCAACTGAACCGGTTTTATAGTAACCAAAATTCCTTCATTTAGACTCTAGAATACAGGAAACTAGCATTTTTTTTTGGGTACGTAATAGATTTTCCGACTCTTGACAGTTGACCATTTTTGACGATACATGTTCAAACATGCTGCGAATAAAATTGATCCAATTATGATGGTCTTTAAACCAAACAACTTCCTGGTGTTTAACTCTGGATTTGCTGTCCAGGTCAGAAACTCGACTACGTCCTTCGCCAGTTGGGATTGGCTTGATGGAGTTCCGTCATCGTATTCCACCACGTCATCTTGAATCATCTATGATTCAGAAATGGAAGTTTAATTTTTTTTCCAAGATGTAAACATGGTTTTGCTGAACAATTATTATAAAAGGATTTTATCATTTTAATTGATAATTTTGAGTCTCACTTCTGCCATGCCGATGGCCCCACCAGGAAAATAGGGGTTGAAATGTTGTCCATCCATAAGTTCGACTCCAGCGGGTGGATCCATGTAACTAGTGAGCAGAGAAAATAGATAATTTTGTCCATTATGTCTCGCATTAACTATCAAGGATAAATCTACAGGCAGGGCTCCATTATTTGCAGCCCTAGCAGCTTCCTCATTGGGAAAAGGAGGCGGCACCATGTCGGAAAGCTTTCCTGGCCTCTTAAAATAGTTTCCCTCCTCATCTGGTCCATCTTGAACCTGTTTCAAGGTCAAAACGCTCTTTAGAAGAAGAATGAAGTTAGAGTGGTCTTTCTACATAATCAAATTCACATTGACTTTTAAAAATTAGTATTCTGAATGGCCACATGGCAGAGAAATGTGAGGGAAAATATAAATTTATATATAAGTAATGATAAAGTAAGATCACTTGTCGCGTATCTTTGTCTTGCAATTTCTTTGCCAGTGTGACTTTTTATTAGTAATTAGGACAGTTTGAATTTGAAATTTTTACTAATTATGTTTTTTTTATGTCATAATACATATATGATATTGCTTTTATAGTTTATGTAACAAAATTTAGAAGATTTCTAAGGATTTCAAGGAATATTAAAGAATTTCCTGTTATTCTGTGAGATTTTAAGGATTTCTACAGATTTCAAAACATGTTTTGATAATTTAAAAATATTTTTTGGAATTGTAAAGGATTTTTCACAATTTTTAGGAAATTTAAAGGCTTTTAAGAGATTTCCAGTGTTGTGTTTTAAAGAAGTTTCAAGAGGTTTCTGATGATTTTAATATTCTTCGTGAAATTTTAAAGAATTTCATATTTTATTCGAATTTTAAAAAATTTCAAGAGGTTTTTGTGATTTTTAAGATTTTGTGAAATTCTAAAGGATTTCATGAAATTATCAGAGATTTTCAGTACTTATAAGGGATTTTAAAGTTTAAAATCCTGAAATTTTAAGGAATTTCCAAGGATTTATGATTCATTTCGTTAGAAAATTTTGTCTAAAAGTCATAGAAAGTCAGGAAAATATCAGGGAAATTAAAAAATTAAATCTTGTGTCCACCTTGGGTTTGAACTTGAACGATTTTCAATTGAATTATGAAGGAATCTGATTTAACAATTTAGCTTTTTTTCTTTTTCGTTCAGAGATTTATTTCTGAATCTGCGTTAATTATTATTTAGCCATGAAGAATCGAGAGAATTTTGAAGTTTTAGCTTTGAAGTTTTAAAGGTAGCTTGTAAAGTAATGAAATTAATTAATTAATTAATTAACCTCAAATTCCAGAGCGATGGCTTTGGTTTCCTCCTCAGTGAAGATAGTATTAACCATGCTTTTGAAACGCACGTATTTCAAACTGTGACATGTAGAGCATACATTTTTGTAAACGACCCACCCTCTTCTTAAAGCTTTATGGTCAAAAGATGTGATAAAATTATCGAAGGCCCAAGAATAATTAGGGGGATCTAATACTAGTCCCATGGCTTGAACTGATTTTTCGAGCATGTAGATTACAGAACCAAAAGCTGCTACCACACCAGAGAAAATTCCAAGATAGTTTTTCACTAGCTTCTTCCTGTTTTGGTGATAATTCAAATTTTCAGAAGCCGTGTAAAATACGCGAAATTTTTGCACATAATTTCTCGTCTGTATCTTGTTGAGAAAACCGCAAGTTCGAAATGCTGACATCGCCATTCTGAATTTGACACATTTTTTTATTATTTTGACAGCTGCAAACTTTATAATGTAAATTCGATAATAAGTCGAAAAATCGCATTATTATTTTTTTTAAATATTATATAAATGTAATTGTAAATATCAGAATATTAATTAACCAAGAATTAAAATTTCTTTACTGACAGTTAATTTTTGATCTATTTTATCTATTAAAAACTATCTATTAATAGAACCTACGTTATATATTAATTACTTAAAGATAATGCTAATTTTCTAACTATTATATAAAAGGCTGTTCCTCCGGTTTTTTTTCAGAATGGTCATCAGCATTTATATACTTATCGCTTGTTCAATTTTAAAACGTATATTTGTTATCATTCATTTCTTGGTCAGTATTCTTGGCATTGTGAAACGAGTTTAGTTACCTTTTTGTTAATTCCCTTATCAATGCTTGCAATCATTCTATTATTACGTGTGGATCTTCAGTAATCAACGGAACATATTACATAGATATATTGTGCTTCCGATCGGGCATTATAAAGTTGCACAACGACTTACGCAACGTTTTAGAATAAGGCAACGAGTGTATTTCCGCGACGTTATAAATAAACCACTCGGTTATGCTTGCTATTATGCATGCGCACATATTTGTGCGATTACGTTGCGTTACATGCATTTTACCTGCACATATCTTTGACTCAATGCACACGTGTGCAAGCTTCTTTATAAATATGGATTGTTGAGTCTGCATATTATACTTCCTGTTGATTATTCTACTCACTGTTTGATCTTGCAAGTGAGCCTATTTATTTGTTTATCACAATTCAACATCAAGTCGAAATAGTTCTTCCATCATAATATTATATTAGCTCGTTCAACCCAGTGCCTGAAAGAAAATCTGCAGGGAGAGTATATTTTATGTAGTACATATACATTTTTAAAGTACAATTTCCTGAAAGAATAATTTTTACCCTGTATATATATAGTCAATTCTAATTTTTTTACATCACATATAATGTTGATCAATATTCATTTTATAAATGGTGGATAATCCGATATTCCTACATCATTTGAATAATATCTAAAATAAAACACAGCTTGACAAAAAGCAGAATGCATAATTCATTATAGAGACATCCGTTTTCTTCTTATAAAGTGCATAATCTAATTATTATTTATCATCAATTGTTTAGAGAAGTGACATGCGAAAATTATATGTCACTCGCAGAGAAAAACTAAAATAGCCATGTTGTATTTAACGAGACGGCGTCATTCCGAGTAATGATTATTTTTAATGTCTCGTTAGCGTCATTTTAATTGGATTTGAGACTCGAGATTCTCCACTCTCTATTCCTAATTTTAATGTAATGTAGCATCGCAAAAGGCGAGTTCTTATTTTAACCGAACATTTCAACAATCAGTTTTTCTTTTTATAAGTCGAATGACTCTATATAGAATACCAGACCTTACCTGTTATATCTTAATAATTACAGAAAATAAATATTAGGTATTTCTGATCAAAGAGACTCAAGCTTGAAGCATTACAAGTCTTATTTAATCGCTTAATACCAAGAAATTTATATAAATAGAATAAAGATGTTATCTAAGGGGCCGTCCTTAAATTACGTAAGGTTTTTAGGTGGGGAGGGGAGTTAAGCATTTTTCTATGCTGACCTTACGTGGGAAGTACGTGATCAAAAAACTTTCTTACGTAAGATTTTTTCCTTTTTGAAAATCACTGAAGATCAAATTTAAATATAAAGAGGTATTTAAAAAAAATAACAAAATGTTATATTTCATGTAATTTTTTAATCTCTCCTTTATAGTAATAAGTGTTCGTTTGAAAAGAGTCGACGTTTTTATATTGTCTCACACGACAATATTAAGAAAGAATTTATTCGAAAAAAATTACTTAAGATAGGGTTTCAAAACTTACGGACCCTTACATTGAGGGGTACGTGGGTCAAAATTCCAGAAAACAGCCTTACGTAATTTAAGGACGGCCCCTAAGCTAAAATAATTATAGAATTAGAAGCATCTTATTTATTACAATGCTATACAAAATCTATAAACACGATCTAAATTTATACTTACGTTTATTTTAAGTAACTTAAGTACTTAAGTAACTGAAGTACTTAATAATGATCTATAATAATTATTTATTTGTTCTATCGAGGCGCATTTTCATGAATCAGATGACAACTCTGGAAATCTTATTGCTGTGTCACCAATTTTTCCTATACAATTTTAGCATTGAACATTTCATGATAGACCTTGCGGTACAAGGTCGATGCCGATCATAAAATTTATTCCCACACAAGTGAGTTTATGAAAGGAAAAATAGGTCTCGATATTTATGAAGATCTTGGCGTAAATATCTATTTATATATGTATACTATATATACATATAGTATGCATATATGTATATCGTTTATTACTTCACTGTTTTAAAAAATAAATATTCATCGAATCTTGGTAATGTGAGATTTTTTATCAAATTGCATGTCATATGTAATACATGTTTTTGTACGTGTTGAACATGCGAATTTTCTGTGCAGGACATGAGATTTATAGACACGTGCAATATACGTAGCAGTTCTCAAATTCTTCTCTCAGGAACCAATAGTAACACATGAGGCAGAGGTTGTTCGTCCACGTGCTGGGTTTTTAGCCACCGTTCGTCCCGAAGGCCACCCTATCGATTGAATCCTCCTAACAACCCCCGCATACACGACGTGTATGTTCGTTACTGTATTCTCTCCCCCCTCCCGCACCCCGATTGCACTTCAACAATCTTGAACCTCGTAAACTCAATTTAAAAATAGACCAAGCTTCGATTCATCGTATGGTTAATAAAGGTGCATTTCAAAGGTGTAATTTTATTTTGGAAAAGAGTCTGCTATACACTGAAAGAAAGCTATAGTTGAGCCAACCATATTATATTGTAAAATATAGGGCAACCATGGTTGCTGCAACCATAGTTATTATTGCTGCAGCCATAGTTTGGTCAGCGCAACGATTCAAATGCTTAGCTTATCTATTTTTTTGGTTGCGCTGACCAAACTATGGTTACACCAACCATAGATATGGTTGGCCCATATTTTTCAATATTTATGGTTGGCCCAACCATATCTTTTCTCTCCGTGTACTTCGCGAATTTTTTTCTAGATTGTTACATCTCAGAAAGTAAGGAAATCTGGCATATTTACAGGGTGTCCGCTAGCTTGTCATATAAATTGATTTATTAATTCTTAGCTGTCACACTGGGTAGTTTCGTTTTTTGATGATAAAAATGTAAATCTGTTTCTTATGCGAACACACATTTAAACAATATTATTCCATTTTTCTTATCACACAGCATGTTATCATTAATATCAGACGACTTTTAAAGAGTACTATGTATGGGGCCGTCCTTAAATTACGTACGGCTGTTTTCTGGAATTTTGACCCACGTACCCCCCTCTGTAAGGATCCGTAAGTTTCGACCCCCCCCCCCTCTTATTTTACATAATCTTTGTCCAATAAATTTTTTCTTAATATTGTCGTGTGAGACAATATAAAAACGTCGACTCTTTTCAAACGAACATTTGTTACTATAAAGGAGAGATTAAAAAATTACATGAAATATAACATTTTGTTACTTTTTTTAAATACCCCTTTCTATTTAAATTTGATTTTCGGTGATTTTCAAAAAGGAAAAAATCTTACGTAAGAAAGTTTTTTGACCACGTACCCCCCACGTAAGGTCAGAATAGAAAAATACTTAACCCCCCTCCCCACCTAAAAACCTTACGTAATTTAAGAACGGCCCCTTATAGTAAATTGGATTTGATTTCGACTCATGGGGTCAAGTTGACCCTAGTGTGGCAGCTAAGTGTTAATAATAATAAAGTACGCATTATTATTAAAAGCTTATTCTCATTATTTTTGATACAGTTCTCTCAGAGAAATTGATCTAAAAGTCAGGGAAATAATGTCAGGAAAATTGAAAAATTACATCTTGTTGCCACCCTGATTTAATTATATAATTTTTCACCTTGAAAAATGTAGGTGTAAAAGAGTTTTCGAAGAGAAAATAATAATTGCGTTTATGTTTGTTGTGTCAAGTGCAATGAGGTTACTTCTTAAAGTCGAGATATGACATTTTGTTTTTATGAATATACACGTGCCGATATAATCGAATTTTAAGTCTGAATACATTTTCTCGGTGGATCAGATATTTATTTATTTATTCAAGCACGATGAATTTGTAATAAATCGTCTCTTTTATTTGTATTCAGAAATTTCAAACTTTCACATGGTCACGTAACGAATTTTTATTGACATAAACATAAACCAAAATTAAACTAATTTTTGTGGGTACACACTCAACTTGAACATTTAAAAATCGAGAAATGACAAAACACATGCCTGTTGACCTGTTGTGCCTCGTTCATTTCAAAACTGTACACATAATTGTTGGAATAGGAATTATTCGCTCAATTTATTAGTCGCTTGAATAGCATACTTGCTTTTCCGTTTATTGTGCAACGTTATGTGGAAAATCATTTTTCCAGCTTCCAGTCTTTAAAAAATCCATGCAAAAGAACGTTAGTTCAAATAATCGAGGGATCTTGTAACTGTTCATTTTATAATTATCTGTGGTAGATAAAAGTGCCGGGAATTAACGAGTACAGGAAGTCATGAAAGAGTATATACCAAACCCTTCCGGGGATGTTTAATGTTTATATCTCAGAGATCGATGAGTGTGCCCTCTGCAGCACTACACAAGGCCATTTAAGACAGAACTTTATGGCTTTTTACGACACCTCGTTAAACAAAATTCCCCTAACCAATGTTCCCTGCAATTCTCACACGGTTCGAGTACACCGCGTCTTGCGTCTTTTGCTTTAATTACCAAGCATGGCTATAATTATTCCCTTTGTAAAAGGGAGACACTGCGACTTGCTCTTTATAGGAAAAAACTGAGGATATAAATAAAAATACTCATTTACATACTTTTGAAATCCCTTAAAACATTTTAAAATCCTTTGATTTGAAATTGTTTTAGAATCCCCTGAGACTTTTTATCAAAAAGATAGTGCAAAATACAGCGTATCTATCCTGTCACATATTGGATCATATAACACCAGAATAATATATGGATGATGCAGAACTCCATGATATACCTTTATTGGAAAGTTTGAGGGATTCTATTCGAAATGCTATTAATATTAACGAACCATGAAAGCATCTTCTGGGTGAGACTGCATGGGGCAATGTAGAAGGGTGGGTTGGGGGTGTCGAGTGCAGCAAGTGGGCGTTACCAATCGCAAAACCTCCAAGGAAGTGCGGGGTGTGAGCAAAGTGTCGATATGTGTGTATATATATATATGTTATATCTATATTAACCTACCTGTTACCCATGTACGTATTCCACGTATATTTCATGTATTGAGTAACACAGAGAAATTTTAGATACAAGCACTGAGTAGAGATGGTTGATATGAGAGGGGGATGAAGCGAGTGGGGTAGGCAGCAGGGCATTGTATAAATAGAAGTGGTCAATGCTGCTATGGGAACACTATACGGAACCTCGAGGGGTTGGAATGGGTAAAGTTTGCTTCGGCGATTTATTTAATTGGCAATGCAATGTCTCCTATACATGTGTATCGACTCCAATTTTATTTAAATATATTAATAGTAATGTTATATTATATGTAATGTAATATATTATAATTAATATAATACAGGGTGTTTCGCGACCTCTATCATTAATTGAAACTACAAATACTAAAGCAAAAACTAAGTCGAAAACTCCCATAAGAAAATGTTGTAAAATGCGTAGTTTTTAAACTACAGAGCATTAAAGTTCACCAATCAGAAGCACGCTTTAGACTGCCAAGAATTCATGATGTATTGTGAGAATGTGTGAGAACTAGTATTGTACTTCTGATTTGTCAACTTTGTTGCTCTGTAGTTTAAAAACTACGCATTTTACAACATTTTCTTATGTGAGTTTTCGACTTAGTTCTTGCTCTAGTATTTGTAGTTTCAATTAATGATATATAGGTCGCGAAACACCCTGTATATTCAAATATATTAGTTCTAATTGCTTCATTAAAAACATAGAGAAATTTGCAAGCATCGTCATCAATCTCTAAGGATTTAGAAGCCAACAATTAAATCAACATACACGTATAAAATTAGTTATCGAAATTTTCCTTGATTGTCATCGATTTTTGGATAGGACATCATTTTCAAAATATTTCTTTGTTTTTGTAAAATCTTAAATACTTTGCAGAGAAGAATTCTAAAAGAGTTTTCGAAATTGGTCTTGACTCTCAGAGTGTGGTATCATCAGTAATTAAAGAAAATTTCGAAAACTGTTTATATTACACCTTAATTTTAAGTCTTTAAACTTAACGCTAGATTTAGCCCATCTTTAGTCTTAAAACAAGACCATTCTTTTTTTACTGTCTTTTGTTTTCAGACTAAAATTGATCTTTTTAGCATTTAGTTCCCTAAAACACTGAACGGTAAAAACAGATTAACACTTGAAGTAAGCTTAGTATGCGTAAACACGAAAATACACCATCGTTATAGTTCACCTCGAAAAATCGTAACTTAATTTAGTCGGCTGACCAGATTAAATCGTACCTACTCCAAGTGAAAGGTCAAGGTTCCAGATCCAGTGATGGATTGAAATACGCACGCGATTTGGAGTCTTGATTTATGTGCCTTTCGATTCCTTCCTGAATTCTATGATTGCTTCATGTTTATAATACATATATACATATTTCCTCCAAACGTACACTAAACATTAGATTAAAAATAACTTTTGACTATATTCAAGTTGACTCGAAATATTCTTGTAGTCAAATTCAGGAGCCAATATTAAATTTACATTTCAAACCTAGTTTTATAGTATTGTATTAAAATATATTTATGACATTTGTGTCACGTGGATTGCTATATGTAATTCGAAAGATATAAATCGAGTTTATACTGATAGTGTCGTTACTATCTATGATACGATCGCGGTATTGTCATTACGTTATTTTTGAATGAGAGCGTGTCTCATGGAATCTGGGTTGCCTGAATATTCCCTTATCGTAATTTTGTCGCAGGAGAAGCAGAGGACGATTCCAAGAAAATCGATCGAGCAGTCTGATTCCTGGGTCTTTAGGTGAGACATCGAAGACTTATAGCCAATATCGAAACCTTAATTCTCTTTTCGCAATTAAAAGTCAAGAAATTCCATTTAAATTGACACTTAATAAAACCTAATTTTTTCCCCTTTACGTCCGTATCGTATTTATTTACAGTTTTTCTAATTTTTAATTATGATCCGCACGCATGCAAAAAAATGAATCTGTTAAAGTTACAGATTCAGATCTGTTGGAAATTTCTGCTATTCCAGCAGATAAAATCTGTTAATCTTGTAACTCAACTTGTAAAATTTACAGAAAATTTTATGTTACAATCATCTGCTAACATAGCAGAAAGATCTGTTGTATTTACAGCTTATAAAATCTGTTGATTCTAAACATTGTAAATTTTTAAATTTAACAGAACAATTCGCGCAACTTCCAAAAAAACAATCAGGTTTTCGACAACAATGTCTTCTATATTTTCTAGATATGTGGTAATATTACTTTTTTTTTAGATAGGAACCAAAAAAATATTTATACAAACTGCATCGTCAGTTAAAGTAAAATTCGAATTATTTCGAGTTCAAATTTTGGAATTTGACAATTACAGATGCTGAAATGCAAAATCTAGACTCTCAAGAGAGATTCATGTCCCTTGTCTTCCGACGACTTGAATGATTAATAAATCTACCGCATTCCATACACCCACATCTCTCACATGAAAATTAACGTTCCAGGCGAAATAGAGCTTTTGTCTATTCCGAGCCCCCGTCATTTATTTCTGTTCGCGGACTTCCAATAAAATGGCCACATTATTCAAATTCTTTGACACCCTCAGGGTCGATTTTGTGATAGGGTATCATTCTCCTCCCTAATGAAATTTTACTTGAGGAAATTGGATATTAAATGGTGAAATTCCTAGGGGTCGACTTATCCTGCAATTACTTTATAATAACTTTATAATCACTTCGATATCCAATCTAATCACAGAATTTATAATTAAGTTAAGGTCACCCAAATAATGAAACACAAATGTTGCAATATATCTCTGAAAAAAAAATCAATGACTCGGCCAAGTGTGTCTTGCCGAAAAATGCCTTTTCTACTGTTGGGTTTACTCGTCAGTGGAAAAAGTCGGTAAAACTATTTGTAAGTAGAAAAGGAAAGTCAGAGGCGGCCTCCGACAAAATTGCACGGATACGCAAATAACAAACGTTTATTTTCTCTCAAGCTTGAGAAAATTAGTATACTACGAACTTGAAATAGCAAACTTGGCTCCGAGTTCTAAATCCCAAGTTGAAATGAGAAATCGAATCAAGTTGGCCAACTTTCCTCTCAGAAATCGTCCTGTCATTTTTCTTTCCAATTTTAACGACAAAATGTCGACAAACATCACTTTTTCATACGAATCTAGGGCATTTCTTCCGCATAGCGACTGCAAACTTCGCGAAATGGATTTCTCGGACGTCAAGTTTTCATTTGAGAATTATGTTGTCGAAAATGTGATGATGGAAGGGAATGAAGGCAACTTTTTCGCACAAAATATACTCTTCCTTGCTAAGATAAGATAAGAGCAGAAGGTCAAAGTAAACAGAGAGCCAACAAAGAGATGTGGATGACAATTCACTTTCAAGATGACTTAAGGGCATGTGATAATTACTATATAGCAAATTCAATTTTTGACACTGATTTTAATTACCACATGTCTGGAAGACAAATCGAAAGAATAGCATATTATATTATCAATTTTAAAAGTGGTATTTGAGAGAAAATAAAATTGAGCAGCTTTGGGGTGTTAGATACGGTCCTGAGGGTTCGAAAGGAAGATCCATATAGCTCAATTCTATTCAAGTCTCGACTTTGGTTGCTTGCCAATTCTATTTTCTTAGGCGAAGGCGGGATCGCATTTTGCCCGCACTAATTTCGTTACGTAGTCGTTATACGGACGTGGGTGGTAAAGGCAAATCCGCAAGAAGATAATTTCTCTACGATCTCCAAACATCAAACGTCCTCGTACCCTTCGCCTTCCAATCAGGGCCGTATTCACTGATGTCTTTATTCTTCCGCTTCAGGAGCGAGAATTGATTATTTCCATTTAAATAGATGATTGAATAATTGTAAATAATTAATAGTGAACGTTATAATATTTATTTGATGTCATTTGATTTATTTTCTAGAGGTTTTTGTGAGTCTTGAGTTATATTACTACCATTTAAAAGGATTATTGAGTGATGAATTCCTAGTTTCGAAGATGCGTATACTCTGCGACTATACTAGAAATAGAAACTAGACTTTCTAGGAAACGTCATTGAACCGAAATTTATATGCTTAGCAGAAACATGTTTTTGATTCTTTAATGTTGCCAAACACAAACATGAAATATTTTACCGGAATGAGTTTACTTCAATCTTCTAAGCTTTTGTGTCCCAATATTTCAATAAACTGTTTCTCACAGAAATAATTTAACATTAGTTTTGAGAGTATATATTGTCTTTTGAAAACAGAGTTGTGTGACATACTAGATAATTACACATTTAACTGTTTATTGGCACAAAAAGGCCTCACGTTCTACGGAATTGTCGTTGGCAATGCCAAATATTATGCTTGAATGACGTATGACAGGTCTCTCGACTCTGATTAATTTTTCGACTTATTTTTCTGTGAATTATTCACAAATTATGCCTGCATTAAAAATATGTAGTTAAGTTCTCGATGAATCAGAAGTTCTCTCATTAACTAAATACGAATGACTTCATCAATTTCAGCTTTTAGTTTCGTCGAAGTTCAAGGCTGCGTATGATACATTCAATTTACAATGCGTTGAAGATCGAAAATAGTGAATGCATGCAGAGACTTTCAAGTTTAAATAATTCAATTTTACTTCTTTCATTTCTTATTTTATTTCACGCCCGACTGTTTTTCCGGAAAGTTATTTTCAATAATCTCCCAAGTCAGGAGAAAACAGTAAACATAACCCAAATAGATTCTCTCGACGACGGTTAACCTGCTGGAAGTGAGGAAGAACCGGAGGAACTAATAACCTAGCCTAATAACAAACGAGTGACGAGCCTGACGTGCGTCCACGCAAAGGTCACCGTAGAGAATCTAGAGGGTGGCAGTGCTTCTATTTTTAACCTCTGTTGCACCTCCTTCCCTTCATTTTTCTCCCCTTTTCTCCCTTGAACCGGGATCGTGGTTTTAACAGCTCCCACCCACGAAAACCTACCTTCTAAAAATAGAATCGCTTCTTCTCGTCCTTCTCGCGACTCTAGTTGTCGACTCTTCCCTCAGTGGGAGAAAGAAGAGCGACACGTGGTGAGAGGGAAAAGGATGAGGGTGGGTTGACAATGTAATTTATGAGAAATTCTCCTTGTTTCTCTTGCAGAATTTAAGGCCTCATGAGACTTCAAAAGTTCCCTTCGCAAATTTCTATGTACCATATTTCTTAACCGGACGAGTTTTTGACACTCGAAAACAAGTTTTGGTTCAAGTTACTAGATCAGTGTCTACGGTGCGGGAATTTAAGGGAAGACGCCACTGAAATTTCAACCTGTTTAAAAAGGAAGTCACAGTCATAAGTTTGGCAACGTCGCACTTCTACTCGTTGTTATAAAGCGTGTTATTATATCGTTATAAACACGAAGTAGTATAAGGAGACATATCTCCTATGGTAGTTTTTACAAAAGATGGCCCCATTTTTGGGGGTGACAATTGTAGGCTTTTCACTCGTCCGCGGACGCGAGCACTTGGTGTAGAAAATGTAGGAATTGATATCGTAATTCCTACATTTTCCACACCAAGCGCTTGCGTCCGTGGACGAGTGAAAAGCCTATAATTGTCACCCCCAAAAATGGGTCCACTTTCAAAATATACGGGGATATGTCTCCTTATACTACTTCGTGGTTATAAAGCGTGTTATTCGAAATTCGCGCATAAATTATAGCACGTGGAGCGGATGCGACGTTGCCATATCTTCAGTTCGTTGACGTGATTGACGTTAATCATACATTTACGATGTGGTTTAAGTTCTGAACGTTCAAATGAATGAATTTTTACATTGATTGTATGTATTTTAAACTAGAAACGCAGTTTTAAAACATTGATTCATTGGCACTGAAAATAATTCTGTATGAAAGAAACTTGTAATGCTTATTGTTATTTTTAATTGGAATAAAATTTCCACTTTTTTTTACTACGTGACTTCATTCTATACGTCTGGCCCGGACTGGGACGTGAAATCGGGCCGGTCATTTACCCTATTTGCCATATGGCCAGTCCGGGCCTGTTCTACGTCGAAAATAATGCTATAAAAAAATCAACACCCATGAGCCCTTAAATTTAAACAGGTTGAAATTTCAGTGGTTTCAATGAAATTTCAGAAATGAAATCATTCAATTTCATTGAAGAAAATCCAGGAATAATTGTCCCTGATTTTAGTTTTAATGCGGGAAATGGATTTCCGGTTTGAAAAAAATCTTCCGAATAATCAATCTAAATATTTTTATTTGTCTCTTGCAACTTTCGTTAAAACTCTAGAAATCTTATGAATTATTTTCAAATCCTTTTAAAATAAAACCTTTTAATTTAAATCCTTTTAAAATCACTTGAATTTTTAGAAATCATATAAAATTAGTTGAAAATCCTTAAACTCTTATGAATTTTTTTGAAAGTCCTTCCAATTCTAGCTGAAACAATAACTAAAATGCTAGAACTAGAATCAATAACAAAAATATTAAGGGCATATTGAACCAAAATTCAAGTTAACTTAACCAGAAATTTTTTTGATTGTGTGTATCTAAATACTTCGCTTATTATAAACTAGATGACAAAAATTGAAGAAATATGTTCGCTCTCTATTTTTTAACAGAAACTTATATAAAACATTTCACTCCTATATAGCTGTGCATAATTTAAAAAATCGAGCGAAACGATTCTCGGTTTCTTCCATTGTGAAAACATCAATGATCGATTTGGCAAAAGGCCGAGGAGTTTTTTGGGAGAAAGCATTCTCCCAAACAGTGTTTGTTGAAGCATGAGGTCGTTCCCGACTCCTATAAATATTCGGTTTTATATAAAAAAAAGTCTCCGCTCCAGTTTTACAAATCCTCCATCATGCAGATTAAAGGACAGGATAACACAAAGTAGAACAATTTTTCACTGAAATACCATGTTTTAAAATGCGTAATTACACCGCGAGTCCTCTTTAGAAGAAAATATATATCGAGTACAAAAATTTTTCAACGATATATTAATATTTTTAAGAAGGACATATTGTAAATAAGTTAAATATGATACATAATTCAATTAAAGTCTAGTCTCTTTTTTCAAAAATCGTATTTTTATCGGACAAAGAAATCCCGAAATGCCTGCCCTGAACGAAACCACTTGTCGCTTTATTAAAAGAGAGCACGACTTCTTATAGTTTAAGGAAGCACTCGTACGGATTCTAACAGTGGGGCTGGTGCTTCGTTGGTAATTTCGATGGCGATACAGGCGTACAAAAATAGTGCTGGTACGTTCGAAAATACCGGTGCTAAAAATAATTGTAAAAATAAACGTCCACACGTGTAAAAACAGGCATTAATATTCGCTGCTCGTCCGACCCAATGTTTCTATCGCCATCAGTGTAGAGATAGAGACAGCTAGAGTCATTCCAAAAGATAAAAGAAGACAAAGAAAGAGAGAAAGAGAGTCAAGAATACATCATACATATCTTGTGAGTGAAACGTGGGTCAAACTAACTTTATTCTAAACATTTATTTCATTGCTTCACTTTCACTTGTTCACACTTTTTCTCAAAACTGAATTGCTCGAGAAATTCTTTTAAAACAAGAACACTTCGATTTCTTTTCAAATGTACTTTGTGGATGATGTATATGTTTTTTTCGATTTAAATATATAATATATACTCTCTTTTTCCCTTCGACTATTATTTATGATTCGATATTTGACAAAAATGATTAATTAATGAAAAGTAAGTGCCAGAGATCGTTGAGACATTTTCTACTTGGGAATAATAACTAATTTTAGCACCAAGCTTGTCAATTTTTAATCACATCTCGAAGTTTAAAAGTGGATTGCTGCTTGAAAACGGGTTATTTGGTCTCAGATTGTACTTGTGTATAAAATTTTTTTTGAAGAATGATCGCAGATCGAGAATCTGGGCCATCAGGATTCAATTCACCATTAATTGATTTTACCACAACTCAGCTTCGCCCACTCTTGTTCAAAATTATTTAATCGAAATGGATTTCCACCTGAATCCATAAAAAAAAGTTCATTTATCTCATTATCTCATATTTATACTTCACTTATAATTATTTAAGTTATACCTCTATAAATATGTAGTATAATAATGTCATAAATATACTAAAATATACTTATCTTCCTCTTGTATTAAAATATATACAGTGTAAAAGGAAGATTCTAGTCACACGATTTTTATCATAATCCGTCTGCTTGACTATTGGAAAATGAATCTTTATATCGGGAAATATCGCATTCGGACATTTAAAATTTAACTGGAAGTTCTTCGATTCAATTTAAAAATAGTACAAGCTGACCCGAATATACAGTACTTCTTTATCGATTTTACCTATAATTTGTTTGCGTGACTGTCACACCATGGCGTATCCTTTTCAGCTGGAGTATACAAAAAATATATATTAAATTAGCCAACAAATCGTAGATAATAAAGGATAAACTTAAAGAATTGTAAATTATAAATGATCTAAAAAAAATATCAGAGATAGAGTAATTCCAACATTAATTTTCCGAAAATAATAACAATAATTCATATATATATATATATATATATATATATATATATATATATATATATAGAATAAAATAAGTGTTGTATGTAATAATTAATATTAATTAAATATACTTTTTATTCCCTTCTTTATAAGAATTTAGAAGGAAGGGAAACTTTAGGAAGAGTTGAAGTTATATACTCGAGCCTAATTTATATTTATAGTTCCGGTTAACTAACCCCCTATTTTGTCAACACATGCTTGGATCTGACTGTTAGAAAAAAGCATTGCTTAAATGGGGATATTTTTCAACTTACACACTGCCTAGAAATGACTGCGATCAATATGGTCTCCTGAAATAAAGAGAGAATGGCCTTTAGGGGGAAAAGCTCGAGAGTAAACATTGCATAAATTACTAGCATTTATTTTTGGCCTTCCACTTGTCGGATGCTCCCGTTCTCAAGCTCCCTAAAAATCGGGATGGGATCTACAGATTTGTCCCTGGCGCCATAAAGATAAAGGGACGCAAAATAATTTTACCTTAACCGTTATACATAATTTTTTGTCTTTGAGGTATTAGGCAATTTGAAGAAATCCGAAAATGGTTCAGGAATTGAAGAAAATGAAGGGAAAATCTGGGAATTGTCCTTGATTTTATTTTTGAAGTGGGAAGTGCATTTCCGGTTTGCAAAAACTTTTACGGATTATAATCAATCGAAATATTTTTATTTGTCAAATCTCTTGAAAAATCTGTTGAATTATTTTCATATCACTTCAATTCTTAGAAATCCTGTAAAATTTCTTGAAAATCCTTAAATTCTTCTGATTTTTCTTAAATCTCGTCAAATCTTTAATACTAATTCTTTAAAATCACTTGAAATCTCTTCGAAATCTCTTAAAATTCTTTAAAATCCTTTAAATCGTTTTGAAACGCTTAAATTTCCTTGAAATCTTATAAAAATTCTGAATTCCTGAAATTAATTGTTTCTAACTAGCGTTAATTGTTTGGATGAGTTTAAGTGAGCCTTATTCTATTTTAAGAGAAATTTCACATATGCGACCCGACGACTCTCTCGTCGTGGGTAAAGAAAAAAATCAAAAAGCCAAAAGTGCCCTGGCGCCGAGTTAGAGGCGCCGTTTCCTAACTTAGAATCGACAATATACTAAATACCAATATTACCAATAATGATGAAGGCGTGTTGCCAAGGGCGATCTGGACACCTATAGTATATAATTTAATAGCACATCTTTCTTCTTCAGATTAATATATCTATTCAGACTCTGCGATATTGAATGTACGTGTGGTTTAAAGACCGTTTAAAATCAATTTATATATACCTCATTAGAGTGATAAATGCCTTTGCATTCCAGTATTCTAATCAGTTATGCAACGATGATGCAAGTGTGCTCAGACATTTATTGTTCGGTATTTAAAATGAATTAAATGTATTAAAATTTTTTTTAAATGCTTAATTCCGAAATTGTTATGATTATATTTCAAGAGATCAAATGAATCAATTGGAGACTAATAGATTGACATTTTTCCTATGTTTAAGGTGAGTGTTCATCGGATTTGAATTTGTCTACTAATATCGTTAAGGATAGTGGAACACCGAGAAAAAAGAGGTATATGAAATTAAAAATATCATCCATACATCATATCGAGCGGTTTTCTATAAATAAAGAGAGTGTAACAGTGTAAAGTCGTAAACTCTGTTCGCTTGCTGAGAGACTAAATAAAATTGCACTTGTTCGCTTGTCCTCGAACGTTCGTGTCGCTAAACTTTAACGTGAATGGCGTTTATTTAGAGCCAAGAGAAAAAAATGCGGTAAACAAATAGGTTCTATTTTTATAAAACGACGGTAAAAGCTTAACAAAATGTCTGCCAAGGTTAACGGTGCCTTAAATATTATCTACACCTAGCATTTTTGCATTACTCGAAGAAAGTAAATAATAAATAGATTTAGATTTTCTTTAAAACGATCAATTTTTGAAAATTAGCCTAAAAAGGAATATTTTTCACTGATTGAATAATTTGTTCATAACACTCAATTTGAAAGAATTCGAGTAATAAGTTTCTCATCAGCTTTTCTGTTTCTTCATAAATCACCTATGAAAACCATTTTCGAGTTCCCCTATATTTTTTCTGCAAAGAAAAAATAATGCGTATAATGTATTCCCTATAATTATAAAATTATTGAGTTTAGTTAAAACTTTAAGCTTAAAACATAGTAAGGATATATTGAACCAGACTTTTGACGACATTTTTTTGAGTAAATTCATTATAGGCCATTACATTCGCATTGATCGGCAGGGGTTGATGCTAAGCCGGCAAAAACGTGGGGAGTAATAGATTATGGTAACCTTGGAATTATTTTTGGCTCCAAGTTTAACGATTTGTTGAAGAAAATTTTCTTCATTCTTCCACGTTTCGTATTAATATTCTATAATCGTTTTAAAATTATTAAAATATTTTAAGGAATGTCTAAAATAATTCTAAGTTGTTATCTTTGTTCGAGGGTGTTTTATTATTAATTTAACCAGTGTAGTATTTATTTAATGCACAATGAAAGTGGTGAGACGAGAAAAAGAAGATTTAGCTCTTGGTTTCAGAGAATTGAGAAAACAAAGGGCCGCTGATAAGTGCATTTCCTGAAGTAGCATACACTTTATTATTCTCGCTTTATTCATTCCATACTATTTCGCTATAGCATATGAATCAGTATTTTTAAAAGCTTCTTTTGATGTCGATAATTATCACATTATTTCATTTTTTCATGAAAAAACGATTAAGAACTCGATTGTATAATTTAAAAACATGGTTGACCCATATCCTTATTAGTTATAAAGCTATTTGTGGTATAGTATCAAAAATTATGTTATTTTTCTCGACCTCCATGATATTCTTAGAATACTTTATCAGTTTTAAATAAACTTGGAACGCGATATGACCATGTTCCAGATACCTTCAACAATTAGATCAATTTTTTATGAAAAACCAGTCGCAGAAGCACGCTCTAGAACTAAGGAAAAGTGCCTACATAAAAGTATAAATTTCACAATAACGTAAGTAGATACATTTATTTCATCTTAGCGCATTTTATGCGCTAAGATGAACAGAAAGTAACAGATGGGCACAAAAAAAACGTGTATTATCGACTACGTGTTTTATTTTTAATTATATATTTCTTGAACCAGTGGGAATGACACATTAAAAGATTATTGTGTGGTTTTCTTTTTACGTTCACGTAAATCGAAAAGTATGTTTTCTATAAAAATATGTTTAACAGGAAATGATATTTTTTGTCATTTTTGTTTGCAATGTCTTCTGTACAGGAATTTAAGGAAATCTGGGAATTGTCTGGGAATTGAACAAAATTCGGAAACTGTTCCTGATTTTATTTAAAATGTCCTTGAAATTCCTTAAAATACTTCTAAATTTTTTCAAATCCCGTAAAATCTTTAGTAATTCTTTAAAATCACTTTTAATCGCTTCAAAATCATTAAAATATCTTGAAATCTTATAAAATATTTTTAGAATTAAAACTTGTTTTAATTCTCCAAAAATTCCTTGAGATTACTTAAAATAACTTAAAATTCTGTAAAATCTCTTAAAATCCTTTAAATCTTTTTAGCTCCCTTATAATCCCTTGAAATTCCATAAAATCATTTGAAATTCTGTGAATTTTGTTAATATACGTCTCTTGCTATTCTTCTATAGAATCAAAAAAATTTTGGTTTTTTTTCTCCACGTCAAAAATTGCGGGAGTTAGGTTTCCGGTTGTGGACCCCTTAAAATATCTTGAAATCCTTTAAATCCCTGGTTAAAAATGTCTTGAAATCTTACGAAAATTCTGAATCTCTTTTGAAACCTAATTCTCATCTATTTTTATTAAACAATCACATTTTCTATCGAATCTATCGTAAATTTATCTATCGTATATTTATAATCAGGAAAAATTCGAAAATTGTCCAGGAATTTCGTGGGCAAAATTTAGTAAACACTCTAATGTAACGAAATAACAATTTACTAAATTTATGTTTTAATATTAGAAGCACCAAAATCCGGAAGTGTATTTTTAATCTAGAAAATATGTTTGATGTTTGGATTACGCAAGTAAGCACTAGTTTCAAATCAAAAATAGAATTTTCCCGTTGAAAATAGAGCGCATGAGTCTCCTGGCATCGGAAAATCCGCGATTTGGATTCAATATCAAAGGCGTCCTTGGATTCATTCCCACAGGTAAATACGCCACTCTAAATTTTGTTTTCGGGTAAATTTCTGCTAGAAATTTACTTTTTTTTGATATTCTTAATCCAATACTTAAATGCACTGAGAAACCCGCGTTTGTATTTATTGTTAAAAAGCACACTAGATTTTACTATCTGAACTTTACAATGAGGGGCAAAAAGCAAATTTTAATAATATTTACTAACCTCAATAGTAACTCGTAGCTCCTTACAGAATTATAAAGTATTTTAGAATAAGAACTAAAACTATTGCAGTATTTGTTAACTGTTTAGTAAAATGATGCGCAGAGACCATGCGCATCGAATTACTATCTGGGTTAGTAAAATATGTACAGTCAGAATAAGGCTAGAGCACAATGGAGAACTAAACCTATTATCTATAGTTCTGTCCTTTTCTATCATATTGCCCTATCTCTTTTGCGGTCACGTGACAAGAAAGATGGAGCAATACGATAGAAAAGGATAGAACCATCATTAGGTTTAGGGGATAGGCTTAGTTCTCCATTGTGCTTTAGCCAATAGCAAAAAATAAAAGCTTTGAAGGAACCTAACTTCACACTATAGCTTACATAAATTAATATTCTAGCCTACACATATTATATAATATCAAACATTAGCAATTACATACATACATATATGCACTGAATACAATTACATATATTATTAAGCTGAAACAGAAAAGTCAAGTTAGAAGAAAACGAGGCTGGCGGGAATCGAACACTGGTCATCGGGGCAGCAATCGGGCGATGTTCCATCTAACCTAGCTATAAGACATTATGAGAGTGAGGAATAAAAACGTCCATATGACTGTCCATATCCGTTGTTCGACAATCGGCACACGTCGGATATGCTCGGCTGCGCTCGGTCCAAGACTTGACGTTTTCTGTTAAATCATTTAGTAATTTCTTCTACATATTTAGTATATTATATTACTTAAAATACTTATTACTACTATTCTTTTTGTACAATGTATTAATTTCTGTAATAATTTTTCCTAAATCGGATTTTATTACAGAAAATAGTAAAGTTTGCTATTACTAAATAGGAAACCTTCTTATGAAAATAGTATAACTTATTATGTATGTATTAAAATGTCAAAATTTAAGGATTTTGCCCCAACTTGCTATCGATATTAGTAATTTTTCTAACATAGAGTTTCTCAATGTGTAAAAGATATGTTACTTTTAGTTGACCGCGAGAAAATTGAAAAACGTAACCGGGAAATGGCCGGAAATTTTAAATTGTCCGCCGTATTGCCCCCCAGTCAATATTTAACAGTTTCTAAAGTTTCAGAGAGGTTGCAATTGTTAATAATTTCCGTCATATCTTTACAAAATGAGAATATCCTTACACTCTAGAGACTAACAAGTTTTTATATACATATTATAATAAAGCGCTAAACATTATTGAAATTTGAAAAACTGTAACCACCAGGAATAAGCTGTCTTTGTTCAGCTTCTCTCCTCCTTTAAATACAAACGTTCTATCCGTGAAATGAGCGTGGGAGCGGTAAGGGAAGCACAACAATAGCTCGCTAAAAATAGAAAATGCACTAGCTCGTTGATAATCCACATGGCGGCGCTCGTATCGTGACGGACGGAGAGGGAAAAATTGGTGGCGCGAAAGCTTGGTGGGACGCGAATCCGCAGTTCTTGTTCATCTCGCGTTCCAATAAGATACGTATGATTAATCGCTCGTGTTTTTTTATTTACTTCAATCGCTTCAAAGTTGCGTGTGTCGCTTCGCGATCAGTGCACTTGTGATTTGCGAGATTGCAAATGAATGAAACACAGTGATTTCATTTGAATGTTTCGATGACAGTTTGCACGATCAAGTGACAGAAAAAAAAAACAAACAAATATAACAAAACCTTGATTCAGCGGAATTAACTTCACGGAGTTTCGCATTTCGAGGTAAATAGATAAACGTATCAGATAAACAAATGAATGAAGAATAAAAAGTCATGAAACAAGGATCCAAATTTACGCCACTTTTGATTTAAAAAAAGAAAAAAAAAAGATAATTTGAAGCTCATCAATCAATTCGTATTCCGTGTTAGTTATACTCATTCAATACGAAACGAGTTTTTTAAAAGTTTTTAAAAATCTTTTAAAAGGTTCGAATATGTTTTGAAACTTTTAATCGACTGTAAGTTGAACGTGGCGGAAAACTGGTTCGAAATTTAAAAAATTGAAAAGCGCCAAAGGCATTGGAGAACGACGCGTCGAAAGGCAATGGCGGCCATTTGTTTTCGCACGACGCGCCTCTGCCACCATGCGAATTCCACGACGATCTTTCCCGATAGTCCTTTTTCGCGATTCGTGGAAAATCTCTAGACTCTTCTTTACTCGATTCAAGAGGTCGACGTACGACTTCCGCTTATCGACTTTGCTGGTTAAGGCTATGGCAAAAGGTATAAAAACTATCGCGGTGATAGAAATGTCGCGAACACCTGTTGTACGGATTATATGCCCTGGGGCGGATCTATCGATTCTCCTTTATTTAAATGGCGCTGCTAGCCCTTTAATCGACAATCTTTGCCGCAATTGAAAGCTTAACATTTCTCCTCTTTATCTTCATTCTTTACTACAAAAAGTTTTCGCTGAATCTGCATGTCTTACCAATCCCGGACGTCACTACTTAACTTATTCAGACTCATAAAAATCGTCGTGAAATCATCTTACTGCAGTAAATTCAATTATTTTCTTTTTATTTTTAAATTCATGACTCAAGTGACATTCAAACCTTTAATCATTCGTAAATTGCATGAATTATATGTCTTACCAATTCGCAGTCTTACTACTTACTATTAAAACGCCCCACCATTTAAGGATGTTACTACTTAAAATAATGCAAACTTATCCAGAACAATCCGGAATTTTACTACTTAAAGATATTCAAACTAAAATATTTATGATTAACTATTTTGAAATACTTAACATTATTACTTATAAAATATATACTGCATTATCAATCTGCACATAAATATATAAACAGATACGAGATTTGCAATAGTAACAACAAAGTTACTTGACAAGGTTCACTTGATTCTTATTTTTAAAAGCATAACTTAATCAATGCTTTCTATGATTGATTATGAAATTTTAAATCTGATAGCATGTATGTAAAAATGTATAAAATAGTAGAAAGTGTTTTGTGATGATATGAATACTAGATGAAACTGACCACTACCGGTATCTGACACACTTTCCCCTATATCAATTCGATTCAATTAAATCGATTTTTATTGTAACTTGTTTAATATACTAACAACCTAGCGAAGCAGGTCGTACACGCGGTATTGATTTGTCCACTTATACATTTACGACGTATGCTTAAGCTTAAGAACCTTCCTTTCTTCCTCGTCGTTTTATCAACTTTTGAGCCACATCAATGCATTGATTATCTCCTTTGTTATTGTCGTAAATATAACTGAAGATCAAAAATCATTTATTTTTTCCTTTTTATTTTACTTATAACTTGAATATACAAATTCGCCCCAGGTATATTTAATTAAACTAAAAGTACTTTTTTCATCATGACACTAAAGTGCATGCAAATTCAAAGCGCATTAGATATGAAAGCAACACCCTCTGTATAATTAGAATTGAAAGTGTCGATGAAGGCGTATGTATCCGTGTAAAACGTATAGGCGACTTAGCAGGAAAGTACAAAAATAACACTGAAAACGAGACTGCCCCACGGAGTCTTAATTGCAAGTGCAAATAAATGTGTGTGGATGTGCACGTGGCGATTTGGGACAAAAATACAATTTGCAAAAAAAATATTCAAAAATATTCAATATTTATTATTGAATTGTTTACACATTCAAGGTTTTTAACTTTGGTTAACAGATTTACTTATACTAGAAACTCTCAGGAAATTCCATATGAATTGATTAAGGAAAGTGATGTTTTATTTACTAGAATAGCAACTTTTTTTTATTTTTTATTCGAAGCATGCATACGTGCTCAGCTGTTTAAAACTCAGTTTCGTGAAATTAATCAATACACACAATTAATAATGCATACGATTCGTGATAAATATATAGTTTTTCTCTACCTTTGATCATTTTTTTATATAAAAGTAGTCACTTTCTTTACTTTTTTGTAACTTGGCATGTCACTCATCCAGAAGCTCACGCAATAATACGAAATTGGCAGTAATTTTCCACTTTGGATTCGCAGCCATATTTCTTCATTCACTCTCTGATTAGATTTTCTCCCCTGGTTTTCACCCTGGTCGATGCTCGACTTTCTTCGATCACTGTAAAGACTACTATAGGTCTAATGAAGGTTCAGTTATAGGTAGAAACATAGCCCCTTTTCGTCCACTCGGATTGGATAATAAGTGATGCGTGTACAAACGACATATTTCCGCTTCCGCGCATAGTTGTGCATTAGAATTTGATTTAATATACATATATATTCGATCCCTCTGAAATGAGAAAATTTTGTCCGACTTTCGTTATGCCGTTTCTGGAATTTGTTTTTCTCATAGATTTGAATTAAGGATGTCTTGAATCGGTATCGTGAAATCCAGATCCATGTTGATGAGCTCCCTTCTGCATCTCTTTTTCAAGGCTCAAAGGCTTACGGTGGATGAGCAAAACTTAACCGACCTAACCTGACCCGAAATTCTATATTTATCGTTATTCACGGCGTAAATGTGCCGAATGTCGGCACGTGGGTGAGCCTCGTATGAACGATACGCATCGGCTTTTGCTTTTTCGAGATTGAATTGAAATGAAGTGATAAAGCGTGAAAAATGTTGTTCTAATTTCAATTACTGGATTATTGGATTCCAAGTTGGAAGAGATAAATCCTGTCTTAAAAATCTCTTGAGTTTTCCTAAAATTCCTCGAAATTTCACGAAAACATTCGAAGTCCCCTAAAATTCGTTGGAATTTTAAAATTCTTAGAATCCTATTAACATTATTCCTAAAAATTTCAAAACATTTAAAAATCCTTAAAATTCCCTAGAGTACTTAAACATTTTCTAAAATTTTATGAATTCTTTTAAAATTCCGCAAAATATCCTATAATTCCTTAAAATGCTGCGAAATCTTTTAAAAGTCCTAAAAAATCCTTTTTAAATTTCTCTCCAAAAAGGTGATGATGTAACAAAATGCTGTCTCTAAAATCTCACATATATACATTTGATGTTTCAAACCTGCTTTCTAAAATTGAATTAGCAAAATTCCACTGGTTCAGATTAAGAGAGTGATTGGCTTCGGAATGACTTACTGTTGTAAAATGTCTGCAACTCATATACGTTTACATATTTTTAAAGGTTTTTCTCTTACATAAGTTAGTGTAAAAAAAAAAAAAAAATTTACTTAATCTGATAGCGTTCAGGAAACGACTGATACAAGAAAATGCTTCGTTACATCATCGGAGATGCCTTACATGATTTTATAACTGACTTCCGAGGTCAGAAAGAAGACTATGTACTTGGATAGTTCTTCCTTTCATTTGAAAACGAAAATTAAGTTTAATTTCTTACGCAAAAATGACTAGTATTATTGTTGCCGGATATCCTTCGCAGTGTATGAACTTGCAAGATAATATTGAAAGTTGTGAATTTGACATATCTATTCCTTCACATTCAGAGAAAAAGTTTGGGTACGTTTCGTTCTATTTCAGATACTTATAAGAAATTGTAATCGAATTTGTATTGTAAAGTCTCTCGAGCCTCTCAGTGACGTCATTGTGTACGTATGGTCTGATTCCAGTGATTGAAATCTCTTTCTTCAGCGAGAGAAAAATGACTCGAAAAGGATCTTTCCTCGGCATCACGAGAAAAGACCGAAATTGAAAAAAATCTGAGAAAACCTGAGAATCGTCCTTGATTTTATTTTTAATGCGGGAAGTGCATTTCATTTTATTTCATTTCATAATGAATGAGACTAAATAAGATTGTATACACTATAATTTATTGAATATCTGTGGGATTCGTGCATTGTAGAAATTCTTCATTATATCAGTAAAAGGAAATGTACTATTTATAATTATCGTTAAAAAAGGGTACAATAATTGTACGATAATTTTTTTGATCGATTGTACGATATTAATTTATTTTTTATTCATATTGCAACCAACTATGTATTTTATGATAATTTTATTGTGAGATGGATTTCATATTTTTAAGCGGGAAAATTAATTCGGGAATTTTCTGGGCAAATTTTAGTAGACATCCTGTCGAGTATTTCGTGAATTCCTAAAACTCGTCTCTATTAAGTAAAACTTGCATTACAATGTTATTTAGAGAAGAGTTCGATGTTGTGAATAATTTTGACTTTATGATTGTTTTTTGAGATACATATGCAACTGCATACATGTATTGTGAATCAGAAAGAGTCGTGAGCACGCTTAAGGTCTCGACATACCATTACATATATATATATATATATAAAGGTGTTTCCACAAATAAACCGATCCACGTTCCCGCTTACGCGTTCCGCTTTTGATACGCGTTGAAAAGTAACTAGTACCAACTCT
>CAJFCO010000171.1:582727-627344 GCA_904066015.1 Synergus gifuensis | reverse complement strand
AGAGTTGGTACTAGTTACTTTTCAACGCGTATCAAAAGCGGAACGCGGATCGGTTTATTTGTGGAAACACCTTAAGGCGTTCGACCAAGTTCAACATCCCGCTAATAGTTCAGGTCTGTCTGGGCGGGCCAGAGTGAAGAGAGGCCCTGACGATCCTGCATCTCGATAACGTCTGCATACTTGATTGATAGATTCTCAGTAGTGATGATTTTCAAATAGTTAGTAAAATGTCGACTTGATTAGTAACCAATCATCTCTCACAATATTTTTCCATTAATTTATCTCAAATAATTTCAAGTCCCTAGAAAGTTAAATTCACAGAATCCAGAAAGCACAAGAAATATGACGATTCAAAATATTTTCATACTTTTTGAATTGAAAGAAAAAATATTTGACGCAATTTCTGAATATATACATTATCCATTCATTTATTGAACATGAAACAACAAGAAATGCGTCATTTTTGGCTATTTTTTTCTCAGGAAATCTTTTTGGGTCCAAATAGAAACTTTTCTATCCTATATCGAACTCAGAATGACATTTTTTTTTCGATACGCCCCTATTGTGATCCATAAAGTTAGGCTTGATGAGCATCCACAATCGTATTTTTTGATTCTCCAGATTCATCAATATTCATCTAATTTCTCAGTGCGCTTTGTGTCGTCTTCTTAACGATAAAGAATGTTTTTTTAACAACGGTGTAATCCACGTAAACGGTCGCATTGCGTGACGTATTGTAGTTAAATTGAAGAAAGAGCTGAAAAATAAAATAGCCCGCGGTGAAGCTGCTGCCGGCTGACGATAAACAAATTAACGTCGTATGGTCACGCCTGCGTCTCGTTCTTATTCTTCCACCCGCGATCGAGGTGACATGAGTTGCTGTGACGCCTGGATGACGTCGTCGAGATCATTCTTACCATTTAGGCGAAGTCAAGGGATCAATTCAAATCGCCAATGGCATGTACATAGTACACACAGTCTTGTCTACTTCGTGCACATACCACACCAGGGCTGTACGTCTTTTTCAAAACAAAACCATAGACAATTTTCTCAGCTTTCTACCCGGAGAGAGATTTCATTTTAATATTTAATATTTCATCTTGTTATTTATTAAATATCTCACTTCCACAAGTCATAATTCTTCTGTTTAAGATTGGGAATAAAGATGTTGAAGCTTTTGAACTGAACGGCGAAAGATAATCCGAACCTGGCGATCTACCGCGAAAGTTAGATATACAGAAATCGATAAATGGCATCATTTTTTTCACTTTCAAGATTTATTCTCACGTGTGCTTAGATTTCACCCCGGCATATGCGGTATATGTATAGTGGCGATTTAGTGAGGCTCACGGGAGTGGAGATTAGGCTATTCTGCTATTCAAGTTGGCGTTCGTAAATTATGAACGCGTACGTCAGCGAACGTGTAATAGCAATTGCACAATATTGTGCGGCTGTGCGATACGAATCTGAAGAAACTTAGTATTTATTATCCAAAGTTTAAAGCACCACGTCCTTTTTCTCTCCGGTCGGCTTTCTTTAAACGGACATATTGTGGTCAGCTCCTGAAGTAACTGAAACTTACATATCAAATGTAGAAAGATAGGCATAATACAATATTTTTTATGTATAAGCTTTAAGAGAAAACAGTAGTACCGCTGTGTATAAGTGTCTTCTACTAAGGCAGTTTCCTACTTTGAGTATGAATTATTATCATTTCTCTAGACTGTAATAAAACTATATAAAATTTCATTTCGAGTCTTGCCCCGTCTAGATTGTCCGATTTGGCCCAAATTCAGCTCGATTGGATCCCGATCAGATCCACATTACAATTTTTGCGCAGGTATATACAAAAATTGTGATTCCATGAATAATACCGCGGTAACTTCAATTCGCATCAGAGTTCTGTATGTAATATTCAACTTTTACGCAATCAGCTTTTAAAAGATCGTAAAAAACAAGCCAGTGAAATTAACCGAGAATTCCTAAGTGCGGTGCATAAGAAAACGCAGCGGGAAAACGACGGACAGTGCGATCATCGACGTTGGCCTAGTCCCCTCGTGACTGGATCCATTATACGGTCATTGGTCTCGCTCTTTGGCGGTGTAGACAATTCAACGAGACAACAGACAGTTTGCTGTCTTATCCCGATTCTTAGAATCTTCCGAATGCTGGATCAATCGAAAGTAGATGCAAAAGTGAAAAAGCATTTTCCAATTTTCAAAATGAAGATCTTTACTTATAGATGAAACAGAATTCTAAAAATCATGTTTCTAATCCAGGGTGTCTAATACTGTGCAGGAATTTAAGAGCATGTGATACTTTACCATAAGAGCAATTTAGTTTACCCAATTATACATTCATAATAATAAATATTTGTAGTTAATAAGAGTCAATAAACCTTCGCCTCATGTAGACAAAGGTTTATTGACTCTTATTAGCTAAAAATATTTATTATTATGAATGTATAATTGGGTAAACTAAATTGCTCTTATGGTAAAGTATTACATGCCCTTAAGGAAATTTGGGTATTGTCCGGGAATTGAGAAAAATTCGGGTAAATCCGGGAATTGTCCTTGATTTTATTTTGGATGCGGAAAGTGGATTCAAAGACAAATCCCTATAGTAACTCCTTCAAATCACTTGAATTCTTAGAAATTCTGTAATATTTGTTGAAAATCCTTAAACTCTTCTGAATTTTTTCAAGTCCGTTCAACTTCTCTAAAAATCAAACTCGATAAAATCTTATAAAATAAAGTTTTGAATAACTCGCTTGATATTCTTTAAAATCACTAAAAATCTCTTGAATTCTTATGCAGTCTCTTGGAAATCATTAAAACTTTTTTTGAATTCTTTATATAAATTCCTTAAAATAACTTAAAATCTTTTTAGGTTTTTGAAGTCTCGTCATGTATGTATAGATTCTCTCGTAAGAGGGACCTCATATTTATAAGCGGGCAAAATGCGAGAATTATCCGGAAATTTCCTAGACAAAATTGAGTAGAGATGTAATCGAGCTATATATGAATTAAAAAAATGAATTATTTATTATTTCAATTCTATAGAATTGAAGACACATACGTTTAGAAATTAACCTTGAAACATTTGATTCATTATAAAAAAATCCAAATGTGATGATAAATTCGCCATTGCCTTTCATTGCTTATAAAATAATGTGATTTTAATTGAGTTGCCATTCCCAACAAAATGTCATAATCTATCCCTGGTTTGTTCTCTTTCTAGATATCACGAGAGGTGAGAAAAGTGAGAACGAGATTTAGTGTCAACGGCCTATAATCGTGGAGTAATCGTAAAAAAACAGTGATAATTTCTTTCCATCCGAGTGCCTCATCCAATCAGGGGGATGACCGCATAATTTATCGGAGAGAGAAGGAGGAAAAAAAACGTTTTAAAAGATTTCGTGTTTTTTGTGACCATGCTAGATAATATTCTTGTCGATCAAGTGTCATGAATAGTTGTTTCTTGTGTCAATAACACATTTGGATGTTACCGGAGATCCGGCTGTTTATTCGGTGGATACGTTGGCAAAAGTGGACGAAGGGCCTATGGCCCTGGACTATGGTACTGTCTACAATATGCACCACACAAATCAATTAGGTACGTACTGATTGTGTGAACCTAAATGAACCTAAAACAATTTAAGCTATTTTTCATATGTAAAATATTTCTCTGTAATATTTCATATACATATAACTGGACTTTGGTTCAAGTTAATCTGAGTTGAGGTCAATATTTGAACGAACTGTCGAACTTCGATCGAGACCATTAAATCATTAAATAAAAATCATTTTCGAATTTGATGAAAGATAGATCTGAAATTGTTTCAATTTTTCTTATTTATTTTTTTATTTATTTTATTTATTTATTTTTTATTTCACCTCGAGTGTTATAACTGCGCAGTCCTCGACGTTACACGTGCGCACATGATGTATTTTTTTCGCGCTATTAATAGAGATAAATCAGCATCATTTGCGAAAAAATGCGAGAGCTAAGAAAAAGTGATGATGTCGCTTTGCTCGAGAATGCGATTGCGATAAAAAAGAGATTAGAAAAAAAAGCAGAGACACCGATTACACGGACTCTATTTCTACTCCTTGCAATTTATAAGCAACGCAGGCGCATGAAAGACGCTCGTTGCACAATCGGATAAAACTAAGTGCAGTCGAGACTTCAATCGAGTGATAAAGCTTTATAGTTTATTGTCGACGGGTCAGCAGGAGAGCTTCTAAGAGAGCATTGCATAAAATGTACATCCCTGGGTACAAGTGATGCACTTGTGTGCATTGATACGTCGCAAATGAGCAACGAGTAAATTTTCCTCTCTCTTTTTCTAGTGTTGATGGTTACGCTTTAGTTTCATCCATAAATTTTATTAGATTTAATAGCGCATGAACAACCGTGAATAAACGTAAAACACGCAGAGAATGAATTCCTTTTCATAATTATATTTTCCCTTCCTAGAGTGATTACTAGACCAGGAAAACCGGGAAATGACCATGAGTATTAGAACTCTGCGATGTATTGAAAAGTGTTTGTAAAATATATAATGTTACAAATATGTAATAAAATTATCAAATTTAAATTGAAAAATCAATTTATTCGTGATGTTCGAATGTGCGATGTTTTATAACCATTTTTCCGAGATTAGACTCGAATTATAATTTCGTGATAGGGTCGCTCAAGGTCGGTTTCTTATTTTGAAAGAATGAAATCAACGAGCTTCCGTTTTCACAAATAGTTTTTATCATGAAATTTCTGTTGATTCATCGTAAAAATCAACGAACCCGAGCGGAAGCGTCTACGATGAAGGATAAGATTTATTGATAAAAAATGATCTCGATGAATTCTACCTGATCATCATTTTTCTACATATTGTCATTTAAAAGTCACCATTGCAGATGGAACTTAAATTTGTTAATTCTGAGGTTCATAGCATAACTTTTCGTCTTAATAAATTTAAATAGGTAGTGGCACTCTTTTTATGGAGGTTTTTTGCCCTTTATTAAAGTTATTTTTCGTATGAGGCCAACCACTGAGTCTTGTCTTCTGAAAAAGAACCACAGGAGTCTCGTAGCAGCCGTTATTCACAAATGTCACCCTATTTATAGACCTTGTTCTAATCTTGGAGATCAAACACTCTAGCCAGAAGAGGTTGGCATGTGGTTCGGTCTCGATTTTTCATTTTTATTGCAATTATGGTTTGAATGTGCTTGTATACAATTTATGGAAGTATTTTCTGGAAATCATAGGGCGATCTTTGCCGATTTCTCCATAACCTCGGGAGTGAAAATATGTCTTCCGTTTCATATGTCTTCAACCATCATTACCTAAATGGTAATGATGCAAAATCTCCCTCAAACTTAATGACTTCAATACATTATTATTTTTTTCATGTTGAACACCCAGAAAACAGTTTCTTTGTTATACGGTCAAAAAAAATTCTTTGCATTAAAAAAAGGTTTTTTGATTCAAAGAAACTGTTTTCTGGAAACAGTGGCGGATCCAGGGGGGGGGGTGTTTTGGGTGTCCAGACCCCCCCCTCGAAATATCTGACTTCGTAAAAAATTTGAAACGTGTTTCATGAATTGTGAAAAGTTTATCTTGACTTTGAAATTCGGAACCCCCCCCCAAAAAAAAAATAAATATTTTCTGGACCCGCCCCTGTCTGGGAAAACAGCAACTGTTTTCGTACTTTAAAAAATTTTTTCGTTCACATATTTTTCAAGACATTATTTAGAATGATTTGAAAAGATTTCAAGATATTTTAAGTCATTTCAAAATATTTTAAACGCTTTCAAGATATTTTGAACGAATTCTCAGAGACTTAAATGCATTTTAAGTGATACTTTCAATCTCTTGGAATTTCTTAAAATCATATTAAATGTCTTGTTAATGTTATATCTCTCAAATTCTTTGAAATTCCTGAACATCACTTATTTTGTAATTATTTTATTTCTGTAAGATGTATTTAATACCTTTTGAATGCTTTAGAGTCCCTTGAGATGGAACATTTTTTTACCGAAAAACCAAAATCTCGAATGTAAAAAAGTACCAAAGAAATAATTCCCGAAAATTCAAATTCCCAAAAAATGCAAATTCACGAAATTTCAAGTTTCCAAATAAAAATAATATTACCGAAAATGTTTTTTAACGAAAGTAAAAAATGATCAAAATTCGCACAATTCGCACGTGATGATAACATCACTTTTTTTTAGATAGGAACATAAGAACAAATTAAAGTACTGCAAGAGTTGAAAGTCTCCCAAATTTCGAAAGAATCCAAACTTAGATGTGTTCCAAGATTGGAAGCATCCCAATTTTAAACATTCTCTCTACTTGGAACAAATTTCCAAGGAAATTCCAAGACCGCTATTAACCACTTTTTCCAGAAGAGAGTCTCTTGCCATATGTGATGTGCTCACAGAAACAGACGCGTTTATAAACACGTGGACATACGTCGGCAAAAATAAGTGCGATGGCTTCTAGTCGCTGGTTGCTGTATTTTTAGACCTGCACCGTTTAAATTTGTCACAAAGAGAGACAAAGCCAACAGATAAGAGTATGTTAGACTAGGGGGAAGAGAATCTCAAAGGAGAGGGTGTTAGTTGAGAAAAGTAGGGGTATACCGCAGTAACTGGTATTACGAAATGCAACACCCAAAATATATTTGCTGACATAGAGACTTAGAGACAAATACGAGAGCTAGACATGAAAACAAGGTTTCAAAGTTCACTTCGCAGTATAAAGACTAAATGACTCAATCAGTATTCAGAAGCAAATAGTTTTTAATGCCGTCACCTGTTTTCCTTTAAGAAAAGAAAATTCAACAAATGTTAAGTACGAAAGCCCTAATTTGATCTGAAAAGAATTATAGAGTTTTATGATCCGGAATTAAATTCACTGTCGTTGCAAATCTTAGAAGTGGATTGAAATGCATTTCTTGAAGCAAATTCAATACACAAGACCGTCAGCAGAATTTATTTCTTCTCTACTCGAAGATAAATACTTCACGTCAATGGGTCGGTGATTCTAACCGGAAGAGTATCGCAGTAAACCAGGAAATTAAGACACTAGTAAAATCACTTGGCAGTTTGCCTAACCACGCACGGATGACTCTTAATTCCCACCAATTCACTCATAAAAATGACGCTTGTCCATATTTCTAAAAGAAAATATAAACACATCTTTGAATGATGATCAAGTTATAGATTAATAAAAATCTCTTTTTCATTAAAATAAGTATCATAAGCTCCTGTATTCTGATAACTGTAATGTATTGTTGATTTAGTATTTAACACATAAATTATTCCTATGTATCAACAACTTTACTTTCCAACTCATCCAGTTATTTCGAAATTATTGGAAGGACTGCAGAAAGAATAGCCTCGAATTTCAACCTACAAACCTACCTTCCTGACCTAACTTAACTCGTCAACTTCAGTATAGTTCGCGTGACTCCCTATTTGCAACATTCAATAATGCACTTGCAGTCATATGCCCAATGGTCGAGTATCGTTTACATACAACATCTAGAGAAATAATTTCAAGATATTTACAAAATCAATTCACGAATTCCTATTTTTCGAAAAATAATAGTTATTTTCTATTTAGCTATTTCTTGAAAATTTTTATCATCATATTCTGCCCAACTTCTCTTTATCCTGTTTTGAAAAACATCAAACTTGCTGGAATATTTCTCAAAGAAATATCCCACTGACCTCAAGACAATCCGATGTATCTAACTTAAAACAATTTTCCTACTAAATTAGATATTCAGTTCAGTTATGCAGCTTGATATTGAGGTTAAACCCACCACTCCGAGTGCATGTCTTAGGCTTCCTTCCAAGAAAAGCGATTAGCTATTTTTGAAATAAGGTTTTCAAACCTCGAATTGTCTTACTCGAATCCCTAATTCTTCGTCAGTATACTTCATATTCGCTATTTTGTACTGATTTTTTTACTGTTAAAAATTCTTAGAGCTTTCATGAACTCTTTAAACTGGTCTTCTAGATCCAGAGAGGATATCCTTTAATCTTGTAAGCTGTTTGCTAGAAGTTCCATGTGCAAACACACAACGTTAGGCTCTCTTCTACGCGTCATTTAATTCTCGGTCAGTGACACAGTTAAGACTGAGTAAGAAGTGGGAGAAGGAAATTACTTTTCAACTGGTTTTATCAGCATCCTAGCCTTATCGACAGCGGCGAAAACAAACGATAAATTCATGCGCATTACCACCCACATCCAAAGTGAGCCTAAAGGTTTTATCATCAAGCTTAGGTCAGGAATGCATTAAAAACCATGATAATTGAATGTAGTTTCAATACGAAAAATTGGATAAGTTTTCCTTAATTAAAGATCATGATAATTGAAAGCAAATCTTCTGAAAATCTGAAACATGATATATGAAATATGTCTGACTTTACGGAAGGCTACTTATTTTCTACAAATATTTATATTGATTTATTATGTTTATCAACAAAGTGATACTAACATTTATAAATATTAGTTATCGCTCTGTAATTAAATATAGGTTTATGGACACTGTGTAATGAAATACTCGATGAAATATTGAAAACCAGTTCAACCACAAAAATAATTAAAAGCAGTTAAGTGTAAGTTGGTTGCAGTTAACAAGAAATTAGACTTAATATCAGAATAAAGACCCTCATATCGTTGTATTATCGTCACTGTAACGTTTTTCATCAAGACCCTCATCCAATCTTTACCGAGAACGATGATGATCAGCTTTCTTCGCGACAGCAATGAGTTATATCTTTCCAACCACTTACCAGCTATCTATTTTTCTTTCTTTGGAAAAGAAGGTACATAGTAAGCACACACTCTTGTATATTTTTATACAAGTACAGCGAACTACTCAGTTGACCTACACACCGACATTAGGTTACTAATAATAACTGAACCACATCATCAATGTGTTAACTCCATAGCATGCATCGGATGACGCCGCACCGTACAATTGTCTTAACCTTACCAACGAGGCGCCCATGATTTTTTTTTAAATTTTGCTTCCTCATAGAGGAAGCTTTGTGGTGATGACAAAATCCAGTTTCCTAAAAAAGGTTTTTTTCAACATATTTTAATGTCAATATATCTAACATGATGTCCTGAAAAATTGTCCGGATGTGTGTGTGTGTGTGTGTGTGTGTGTGTGTGTGTGTGTGTGTGTGTCACGATCCAGCAATTTCTTGAAAATGCGTAGAGATAAATTGATGAAATTTTGCATGGTTATTTCATTATACACCTAGTTGAATTTCTTACAATGGTTTAACAAAATATTTAATTTTACAAGTTTTATGTACTTTTATAATTTTCTTAAAATTCATTTTTTCATTATAACTTCTCAAATAATCAAAATTCAAAGATGATGTACGGAAAACGTAGATTCCTTGTCTCGAAACGAATCGATTGACCTATATTATTAATGCATTTCATTAAAAAATAACAAAGTTATGGTTAATTGTATTTTAAAAAATTAATTTTTCGACTATAACTTTTCAAATAATCAAAATTTTGACTTTACATAAGGAAAATAAATGTTCCTTGCATCGAGACGAATCGATTGGTCTATAATATTATTTCATTTCATTGAAAAATAACAAAGTTATGGTTCTATTTAATTTTAAAAAATTAGTTTTTCAACTATAACTTCTCTAATATTCAAAATTCGAAGCTGATGTAAGGAAAATAAAGGTTCCTTGCGTCGAGACTAATCGATTGACCTATGAGATTAATGCACTTCATTGTAAAATATGAGTTATGCTTTATTGTAATTTTCGAAAATGAATTTTTCGAATATATCTTCTCAAATAATCAAAATTTAATGCTGATGTAAAGAATACTTAATGCTTCCTCTATGAGGAAGCAAAGTGCTCATTGAATGAGCACAAAAGTTGATACAACTTCACAGCTAGTTTATTTTGACTACGGATCATCTTGAATACTTATCTGCTTCTTCTTATTTTCAGCTCCCTCGCTGATTTACATTTGCGTATATGCATGAAAAAAACAGCACCTCAATAAATCGCTTCACCTCGCGCAAACAAATATTTCTTTCGGCCAAGGGCTCGTATTTTCGTCGGGAATTCATTCGCAAAAAATTTAGGCCGTTCTCCATGAATGAATGCAAAGCTTTAAAATATCGGAAGTTGTAAATATCTTGACATTTGGGAATATACCAACCAAAATGAAGAACCTGAAAATCTAGCTGCAATAAAACATTTACCTTCTATTGCGTATATACACAAAAATTTATAATATGATATTATATAACTAGATAATTTTCTGTAAATAAAAATCCTAATATAGAAAAGAGGTAGTAATTATGTGGTTTTAAGGAATTTTTAAAGAATTTAAAAATAAATCACGGGAGTTTCAAGATTCTAAAGTAATTAAAAAATTTTGTTAAGTATTTCAAGGGATTTTAAATGATATCAAAGAATTTTAAAGGATTTTCTAAAAATTTCAAGTGATTCTAGGGAATTTAAACGGATTCTAGAAATTTTACAAGATTTCATAAAAGATTGCAAGAGATTCTAAGTAATTCTAGGGAATTTAAAAGGATTAAATTTCTATTTTCAATGTAATTGAAAATAGAACTCCTGACCAGGGCCTCGTCAGAGCCCCATTTTAAATAGGGCTAAATGGGGCAATTTCTGCATGGGTTTATAGTTAAATTTGCAAGGATTAAAAGGCAATACGTGTATCAAATCTAAAAATGAAAGAGGTGACATGCGTTGGCGGAGGAAAAACGGACATGCATGCAATATCGACTGACATATGTCGTTAGTTTAAACCCGATCTATCTTACGGACAAGATTCGTCTCGCCTCGTTTATATTCTCCCGCCAGTCTGGATTTACGTTCAAAGCTACACTACCGCGAGATTATTATATAATAACTAGCATAAGAACTATCAATTACGATGACTAAGTCGCAATTAAGCCCTGCCCACGCAAATAACACTAGCCTTATCATCTTCGTATTAAGAGTCGTGTAATAAATAAACGCGTTAGCTACTGTAAGATTTTAATGAACAGACGTTTGCTTTACTGATTATTGATTAAACACTGCCAACTCAATCCCCTCAGGCCTTTTCTGATTTTATCAACTATTTTTCTATTATAATCATTATAAATTCCAATCTTCTATTTGGGTCAAATTGAATTAATTATCCTTTTGTTCAAGTACTTTTCAATATTGGCGAAGGTGTCTATATTCCTTAAACAGTTTGCATAGTCTACTATATGCTATATAAATTACATAGTATAGAAAATTCTACTATATGTAATTCAAATTTAAAGAGTAGTTTTTGAACCACACGAACCTATCTCAACAAATTGGAAATATGGAGGGAAGTGTGGAGGATGCTCGGTAATTGACCGTGAAAATTAGTAGGCTGGCTTTAACGTACATTGAATTTACCTAGACCGAGGAGCGAAGCCAGAAATCATTGCCGACATTGCCAGCAGCATTGACAAACCGTCTGGGTGCTTCGGAATTCCCAGGATTTATATACACTCAGGTATTTTCGTAACCCAGAGTTAATGGCCACGCTTACTATATTTATTTACATATTTATTAGCACTCATTCATCGCTGTCTCTAATTTCGAATCGCACCACCAAAAATAATCAAATTGCGAGAGGTATTTTGTCGAAATTGATTTATTTGTTTGTTCACACTTGCGCGAGTCATGTCCCATGTTTACTATATACTCGAAATTTAAAGGGAATATAAGAGATTTTTATGATATTTAATGTGTGTGAAATTTTTGAGAAATTTCAATAGCACTATTATTGAAAATTTATTCGCATTTTTAATAATTTTACGTCAGAGAGAAATTTCTCTGAAAGTCAGGGAAGAGTCAGAGAAATGTCAGGGAAATTAAAAAATTGAATCTTGTGGCCACCGTGAAAATGAATGTCAAGGATTGTCTCCGTGATATGAAAGACTTTTTATGACACTTGACGCGTGGACATTCTTGTTATAATATTATAGCAGTTATAGACGGGTTTAAGTGTGAACATCCGGAGAGAACTTTGTTATGGGAGGGCACTGGTCTCAGCAATTATCTTAATTAATGTCATATCTCATTGTCTTGGCTCGTAGACGCTCTTTGTATACAAATAGGACAGTTTTTGCACTTCTCATAAAAACGCCGCCAGCCGGACGTATTAAGCAGATGACGCAAACTTATTCCTTTCGTCTAAAAAATATAAAATGCCGTTTTTACTAATTTAGACTCTCTACAATCTACCTCGACTGCTTCTTTATATTAGAATATCAAATGGTTCTTCAAAAATTTCCAAAAATATAACTACAGAATACGACGTTAGTTAACTTCTTTCTATAGAAGGTGCATTCGCAAAAACAGAACCAATTAATCCATCGGTGAATCGCGTCATGCAAGTGACTCACGCGTTCCTGTTTGCTTGTTTTAGCTAGGTTTCTTGTTACTGTAATGTTAGGAATTAACTTCTCAGAAAAAAAGCTGAAAGGTGATAAAGTAATGCTAGTAATTATTTCCGGGACATTTGGAAGCTTTTCAAAGTTGAAAATGTTTTAAAGTATAATTAGAAATGTGTTGTTCCTGAATCTGGAAACATCCGGAAGCGTAAAGCATAATAAATGAATTGATTTAATTACAATTGAAATTCGAGTATTACACTATCGGGTGCATATTGACTTAATATTTCACTGCGTATAGATTTTACGCGTGGGGCAGTTTGTTATTCGATTGCACCCACGCAAAACAACCGTAGTAATATCGTCTTACCGGCACACTTTATTCGAATATTATCTATCCGCTGAGTAATGGTACTCTGTGTGGTGGACGGTGTAGCCGTGATTTGTAGGTTGTCCATTCACTCCATAAAACATTAAAAATCGTTTTTACTCCTGAACTTTTAATCGTTTCTCTCGCCTTTCCAAGAACAGAAACAGTAGCTCTCTTTGAACAAAGAACAGGATAGCTAGGAAACTATAAAATAAAGATACAATACCTTGTTCTCTTTTTGAACACTGCTCGGACATTCATAAAAAATGTTAACATATATTCATCAATTTATCGAAACCTAACAATTCTTAAATTTTGTTTCCTGTCATGAGCTTGATTTATAAACATAGTGTTATACTATTTAACGTTGATAATATTATGCTCTATACGCAGTCTGACAGATATTTATGGATGTTATAAAAGTGACAATAATTATAGAGTTGTTAAGTCATTATATAAGAGGTCAAACGCTCCTGTATTATATATTCCCCTTGTCAATAAAGTCTATTTTTCAAAGTGTACAAGCGGAAATTAAATTTTTATACACTTTAAAAGGGGATTTATTAAATATTATTAACTTTGTTTCAGCAAAATAATGAAAACTCTTATAACACAATATTTACTTACTTAAGTATTCATTACTTGTTAATACTCAAGCGATTATTATTCATAATTATGAATAATATGATTTTGATAAATTCATTCCCTGGTAATTGTTTCTGAATAATCGTTGATGATAAAAACGTAATTTATCGCAGCATCGCAATTTCGCAATATCGGGAAGGTATTAAAATAGACGAATAGTAAACGTTGCAATTAGCTGTATACTCGTTCCAGTGTTAAAGATACAAAAGATAAGAGAGAGACTCATGTGCAGCGGAGGAGGATATATAATAATGGAATCCTGATATGATAATTCCTAATTAAAAAAGAAGATAATGAGCCATTTGTGAGGGTATATGCGAATTAACTACATATTAACATTAGGTGAATAAGTTGCGTGTAACTTTATCGTCTCACATTACATTATTTCACGTTACTTTTCATAGATCTGAATATGCAAAATGCTAATTTCTAGTTTTGCTGCAGCATACCATCCTATTATATTATATACAGTGAATGTAGCTAACGATCCCTCGCATGACCTCGCATGCAACAATAATGGCACCATGTCACTTTTCCCGCAAAACCATTGTTCGCCAAGAAAAACAGAAAAAAAATTTGTCATAAATTTTGCGCTGAAATTGCAAGTTAAATGAAACGTTTTTTTATTTCGCATCGTTTCAACTCGCAAAAGTAGGTTCATGAGATGAAAAATCGATTTTGCTGGTTGATTGCATATTACTTTTACGATATCATGAAAATTTATATGTCTTTTTTTTTTGCTTGAGTTTTTTTAAATTATGTGAAATATAAAAGCAATCTTTTGAGTCGATGAGCTGACACAATTTTTTCACCCAAGCCTGGAATCCATTTAAACTTTAATCTGGATCACTGTGGTGAATTCTCACATCAAATCCCATATATCCAGTGGGAACAGTCATTTATTATTTATATGTAACTTGATCCCTCTTCTATATGGCAGAACGAGTGCGTATCCCTCACACGTTATGAACCCGCGAACAAGCATGAAGGTTCTTACATTATTCAACTCGAGGCTGCCAGCCATTGGATTTGATGTGTTGATGTTGAGCATGTTTTTCTCATATCGCCTATTTTATTCGCAATTTACCATTTCCCTCCATAATATGCTATTTTTCTTGCAAAGATTCTAGGATTTCATTTCAATTTATTTTATAATTCTGCATTTTGAGATTATTCTGATCTATGGACATCATTCTCATTCCCAGTTAAGATTCCTCTCCCTATAGTCGTGTGCCAATTAATGTAACACTATTACAGGATGCCGTTTAGCCAATAGCCCCTTCGACATTCCCAGGCTTCGCCAGTTACATCTTGTTTGTACCTGAGAGAATATGCCGTTCATTACCATGTTAGAACCTTTACAAGTAACCACTATCATATATGACACTATAATAATCTAGTCAGTCGCATACACGTATATATAGCGGCGACGAGTTACAGTCGTTGGCTTTCAATTCGATGCTGAAATTATTTTTTAATTGACCCCGCAGGTGCAGTTACTAAGGGATCAAGATAATAGAGCGAAATTCCTTGGTATCGCTTATACAACATGTATATAATAGGAGAAATTTTCAGAAATGAATGGATGCTTTAAATTATTAGGATTTATTAGAATTTACTCTTATAATAATAGCATTAAGAGATTTTTTACTACTTTTGTGGTTTAAATGCTGTTTTATATTCAGAGAAAAATTTATTTTCAATTGTTAACTTGTGCATGTGTAATTGCAGTTAAATTAACAGAAAAGTAAACAATTATATCTATTCTCGTCTCTAATGCCTTCATTGTTAGAAATGTTTGCAATTTTAATATGCAAGAGATCATGAAATTTAATATACTTTGTGTATGAAATTGAATTATGTGCATATGCATATGAATTTTCTAATATATGGTACATATGAAAATTGAAAACACGCGTATATTTTAGGAAAGTATAGATTTTAATCTAATTAACTCTCTAAATTTGAATCAGCGAAAACCATACCAAATCAGTGAAATTCGCTGATGAATCAGTGAATATCATGCCCTCTATGAGAGCAATTCTGCTGATTCATCAGCGAATTTCACTGATTTGGTATGGTTTTCGCTGATTCAGATTTAGAGAGAAGATATCATTTTTTAGCTTGTTTATAGATTTATAAATCTATTTTTGGATGAAAAGCAAAGATCGAAATCGTTGAAATAATGTTTTTCATCATTTAGCGGTATAGTGCATATTTGCTTCACACGCTTAAACATTAAATCTAATTCAGATTTTTCTATAACAGTGTACATCAACAAATAATCGATATAAACCTTTTGTACAAACTGCAAAGTCTCTAATTAGTATTAAATTGGGTGAAAATGTTATTTGGACCACACCTCTGTGCGATCTTCTGAAATGAAAGTCCAATCATCGCTAAAGTTCATTGACGCTTATTGCTTATTCAGTCAGTAATTATTAAATGTCACCGCGCAATATCATCGGCGATCATTTACTTTACGTCCACGTTTGGCGGCCGCCATAATCGCAGAAGAACCGGGGACTCGCTTGCGGAATGTTGTAATATCAATCATTCAATACTTTCAAGAAAAACTTTACCCTTCACTGGTAATAACAGAAATATGTCATTTTCTTCAATCAGTGTTGCTTTTCAGGCAAAATACTCTTCTCAGTGATAAAGAAAATGATAAAACGAGATCATCATTTTTAAGACAAATATATGTTTGTTTTATAATTTGAGACCTTGATTGTTTATTGCAGAACAATTTGAAAAAATAAAATAAAATAAGTATTCTGCAACTGAAAAAGTACGATTTTTAGGGAATTTGGCAGCGAATTTATGAGTTATTTATTAAAAAATCTCACTGCTGGGTAAGACTGAGCGAATAAGAGGCATGATTATCGGGAGAGCCCTCCCGACGTAGCCTTGGACTTGAACCAAAGGAATGTTGCGTACAGTGACCTCGCATACTCGCTCCTTTTCGTACCACCTGAGGCGCCGTCCATTACACTTTTTGAGACCCACATCGCTCTCAACCTAAAATTCAAATACCATAAATTTCAATAAATTAAAACTGGAATGGAAAATTCTAGAAAAGATTATTGAAAATGATACAAAGATAGCTCCATATCAGGAAGTTTAGGGAAGTCAGGGAAATATCAAGGAAATGCGAGTAGTTGTCAGGGAAATTGAAAAATTGAAACTTTTGGCCACCTTATGATAGTTCCTTTTGCTAATAACTGAAACTTATTAAGTTTAATTCAATAAATGAACATCTTTTCGTTTTAACTCTTTCATACATAATCAACTTATTATTTATTCTGCTTCTTATCTGCGTAAATATAAGACCGAGTTACATTTATTATTATAGAAAACTTGAATATTGACTCGCCACTGTACCTTTGTTACCTATTTTTAGCACGATGACTTTATCGAGCCAATGAGCCAATAAATATCGCCAATCATCGCTCTCATCGTCTCGCTCTTTCTCTTTTTATTTTTTATTTATGTTTTTATTCACTCCTATCGTTTCTCGTATTCTCTCACACACAAACGTGTTCTCAGAAATATATTCTCAACTTAAAACAGCTGTCCACTTTTTTCAACCTTTTATTGACGTTCAAAAATAAACTTCTAACGTCACATCTCTCGAGTCAAGGACAACTTTTTATTTTTTCTCTGATTGTAAAAAAGTCTCGAAAAATGAAACTGGATTCGATCAGCTAGTGTTGATGATTGATTATTGATATAGTAGATTTAATGCGTCGTAGAATTAAAATTGAAAAAATGTTAGATAGGGTTATCGCTGCGATATGTAGCGGCAAGATAGGTCTTTAACTATGATGACCTTCGGTTTAAAATAGATGAACGTTTTAGCTTTCCTATGCGGATGTTTCAAGCCTAGAATCTCACCTAGAAGGAATCGCTGGGAATGATAATCATGCTGCACCTTATTGTGCCCCAAGGCATATAAACATCAGGAATCTTTCAGGGAAAGGGTACACCTTTGTCTCTTGATTCAAAAAAAAAAAAAAATAAAAAAAACAAATTGCTATCATCGTTTCGCAAGTTATACCTTCACATAAGAAGAATCCTTCTCTTTATTTACAAATAATAATTGTTGGTCTTCTTCATGATCTTCTTTTTGATCTGAGAAATCTTTTTGTCCCATTGTTACTCCGAAGAATTTTTATCCACTTTACATTCAGTCACTCAATTAAATAAAATAATGATTAGTAAAAACTACAACTCATCATTCTTATAACATAAAAATGTTGGAATCTCTCTAATCGCAAAATGAGCTCAGCTCTGTATTTTTCGAGCGCTTCTTTATCGACTTTTGGTTTTAAAATAGCTTGCTCATAAGTACATACCATTCTTAGATTATGAAAACGCTCAATATTATCACCTGAATATTTCACATCCGTAGATAAATGTCTTTCTCCAATTCTATTCTAAGATTGGATTATTCTCTTGTCATTATTCTATGAATCAATTTTATTTATAGCTCACTCTTTTATTGGAAATTTTTTTTTAATGCTCCACACGCGATCTCACTCGATAAATTGTATACGCATTTAATAAAAATAAAATCTAACGTAAGAAATAAATAACAATACACTTTTTTGTGTTTGAAATATTCTCTAAAACTGTGGACATTTGTTTCAGAAGACGTGGGCTATAGAAATGTTGAAATAACGTCCGCCTTCACGCACCTGCCCCAAAAAGGTGAGTCAATCACTCAAATTTAAAATTAGATTCCCATCGAGACATTTAGAAATTTTAATCTAATATTTACTCAAAATACTTCAAACATTTAAATAAGGGCTCTCTTCATTATTACAATTTTCATCCAAAAATTTGTCTCTCTCCTGATTATTTTTGATACCTCGCTTCGTTTTCGATATTTAGTGCAAAGTATAAAAATAATGACTTCCAAAATTAATATGATCACTCATAATGTTTGTCAGATGTTTCTTTCGCCACGTCGCTTTATTTTTCAGTCTTTGAAATATTTTCACCTTCCTTGAAGTAGATATTTGCATTAACGTTCTAAGTCTTTAAATATCTGAGATATTTATAGCAAGGTTTCTATCCATAAGGCATTCCTGAATTAAAATTTTCCTCCACTAATGGAGCGTGACTCTCTGACATTTCACAACTCAGAAATCTTCCATGTAGAGAGAGAGTCGTTCGTTATCGGTTTTCCGACCTCTCTTTCATGGTTTTCGTTGCAGCATTATTACATTACTGCAACTCAAAGTGTCGATAACCGATCGAAGGAACTGGTTTAGCTCTCGACCAAGATCAAAGGTTGTTCCGGTAACTATTGCAGATTGCAAATAAGGGCAAAACAAATGAATGACGTCAAAGGCAGCAGATTATTACTCCACCCTTAGTGTATTTTTGCGAACCATCTTTGCTTCGATTTTCACTCGCAGAGTTAAGCTTCATGAGGTCCGATGAAATACTCCCCGTTATATAGAAAAGAGATATAGTAATTATATCGAAACAAGTGGTTGTAAGGAATTTTTAAAGAATTTCAAAGTAATACACGGGAGTTTAATGATATTAGAGTAATTTTGTTAATTGCAATCAAAAATAATTATTTTTAAATAAAAGTAGCTCAAATGTATTACAAAAATTCGCTTAATAGTAATTTGCAATAAAATTATGAGAAATTAAAGCAAAAAAGAGCAAAAAACTTAACCAAAAAAACTATTTTTTCCTTCATGCTCGGGTCTTAATCTGATTCAAACGTTGAAAATGTTCAATTTAATAATTAAAAACAACTTAAAGTCTCTTTTTCATTTTATCTCTTATCCTGCAAATTCCTTTAATCTGGGTAACGATCGTGAATACAAGAATTCGATAAGGCAGCGATATCTTTTTCTAAAAATAGGCTGTAAAGGAAATGTGCAAATGAGCAAATCTACGTAAATTCAACAGGCATACAAACGATCACTTGCACAAATACGTAGGACGTTCGTGACACTGACTTATTGCATGCTTCTCACACGTGCATGACCGTGATTTATGCTATATTGCAATACAAAGTTATGAATTCACTTTTGTCTTCGTAATATACGTCTTAAGACTCTTCTATTATTTATAAGAAGTTGAAACTCCTCCAAATACATAAGGGAAAATGCGCTGGTTTCAACACAACAGACATGCAGTCTACTAAACGAATTTTTATCTCTCGACAAGTGATTTTTTGCGTTCTCAAATTTATTCTGTATTGTGGAAATCTCCTAACCCAAGTTCACGTGCACGTATGCTGATTATTCATAGAATCTCTTACGTATTTCTTCTCTACTATTGAGTAAATAACACACTTTAGCGCGACGCAGTTTATGAAGTCAGAGTCTGACGGATTGTAATGATACAGAAAATATCTCTCTGATATAACCGATTGCATTCTTTAATTTTGTAAACAGAGAAATAAACCGATTAACAATACGTTTGCAAGTTGATGGATTTCAAGTGTCGTTTATTTTTACACTTGAGTAAAGTTGTGAAGAAAACTTATCTTCTGGAGGATTTCTCCACTGTTTTTCATTTCTTGTGCACATTACTTATCTATCGATGTTATGCTATCATCAACAATTCAGAAAAACATTAAAAATAATTATACACATATTGCAGAATAGCACATGTGCGAAAACTGTGTACGCATTATAGGATTGTTCAAAAGTACAACACATCACAGCGAAATACAGCTGACTTTACATGATGTATCAGAAGTTTTGAACGTTTAAATGAACGAAATATATTTTTATTCTATTTTATCCAGAAGTATTGTTCCAACTAAAAATGACAATAGAAATTAAAAGTTTCTTTCATGCAAAATTATTTATAGTGAAAATGAATCAATATATATTAACACTGTTTCTAACTTAAAATGTAATCAATACAAAAATTCGTTCATTTGAACGTTCAGAACTTTTTAGTCATGACTTGTTTACCTCTTTTTTCTGATACATACATCAGTTGTATAATTTTAATCAACTTCAGAAGCTATAAATTGACTCATTTAATATTTCGAACTAGGTCATACAAAAATATATTGCGTCGTGCATTTTCGCAGGACCAATTCAATCATCAGATATAACATAAGAAAAAATATATTACTTAATATTATAATAATAGAATACATGTATTTATGGCAATAGAGTCCTAATGACGTAATATCCAGATATAGCTTGATGAAAAGATTCGCTAATTCTGTATTATACATAATTTCTAAAGAGCCTTAAATAGAATCAGCTGAGAGAATTATCTCACTAATTACAATACGTAATACACGTAATGTTACAGTAATAGAAAGACAAAAGGGTAGTCGGGTAAGCATGTTCGAACTGCTGCCCCTGTTATGGATTTGTGATTCATACTTAAGGAGTAAGTTTCTTTCATTATAAAACTAATTTACCCCAAGTGCCAAGTTCAAATTTTTTTAAAATTTAAATTAAAAAATTTAATTAAATTTAATTAAAAATTTTTTTTACAAAAGTTATAAACAAATTTTGAAAAACTAAAAAAATCTATTTTCTCAGAATTGGCTCAACCAGTTTTTTTTCTGTAATATCCTCATATCCAGAGTATATATTATATTATTTTTATACATATATTTTTTGGGATAAGATCAAAATTGGGGAGCCAACTTAATTTTTAGCTTATGACTCAATAAATAAATATCATCCGAACAATGTACGTTACACGTGATGATAAATTAGTGGGGGGGATTTTCTCCCTTCTTTACTGATTATATTCTCATTCCCCCACCTAAACGCTTCCATCATTCCTCTTTCAGGAATTATTGGTCGCGTCTCTACGTTCGTGCAGCAAACATCAACTCACAAGTGCAACTCCACGCTCCACAGTCTCTCAACACTTTTTCTATTGATTCCCTACTACATCAGTCTGTCTATCTATCTCCCTTGTTTAAGAAGTTTTCGACTTTTTCCATTTTTAAATTGAAGCGAGTGATCTATATTTAGTTGTGACTGCTAGTGTCTTGGTTTTCTTTATCTCTATTTTTCCGAAGAACCGCAGGACAAGTTTATCATTTCCACTGAGCCTGTTTACTCACAGTGGCTCTGAACAGATGTCTGAGAGAATAAAATCTTAGAGATTGTCGCTATCACTTCTTATGCGAGGATGTCGAGAAGACGTCGAAAGAGTAATAATTTATTGAACTCTGAAGATTCATAGACCCTGCATCGTTGCAAATTATTATATAAAATATATTGAAATAGAGAACTCGAGTGATTTGTGATAAAAGTGACAATAACATTTTTATAGGGAATCGAGTATTTAATTGAGTATTCAATTAGGTATCTAATTGAGAATTGATAGTTCTTGATTGAGTTTGAATATACATAATGAAAGTGTCGGTGGATCACGGAAGTGCTTTCAGCCCCTACGACCCCGCGAAAACCAGACAAATATCTAGGGATTTTATTGGTCACTCATGTTTACCAAAAACATTTTACATGTGTGTAGACATGGCCAGAGACACTCCTGGATCGACGATTGCACGTCCACGTGATTCGGGAACAGGTGGTGCAACTGCCACCCTGACTTCCAGCACATACCACACCTCGAGCACCGACCCCACAACGCTAAATGAAAGGGCACTTCAGGAAAAAATCCTCGAGGTAATGTAAAAAGTTTTATGTACTTGTTATTTTATGAAACTGAAGTAAGTAAATGGTTTCATTAAAATAACTTAAAATCCTTTGTATTTTTTTTAAATCCCTTAAAATCCCTTTAAAATTTCTTGAAATCTTGTGAAAATCCTGAAACTGTTTTGAATTCTTTCACATAAATTCATCAGAAAACTAGGCTAGAAAATTAGACTAACAATAAAAAATAAGTTAATTAATCAGTTAACTGCATAATTTTCTTTATCTTTAAATAATTTCGGAAAAAGAAGGATTTAAAAGAATGAATAAAATAGTGTTAATTTTACCAGATTTTTTTTTAAAACAGTATTAAATTGAATTTATGGTTTTCATATATACATATATTGCTTTTTATATATTTTATTTCGTTGTCGTAAACGTAATTCTCATAGTAAAATAATTACTAATTTTCTTTACACGGTTAATTCATAAAAACAATTTAAAAGGTCCTTGGCAGTTTCAAGTTATTTTAAATAGGATTAATCTTAATACTTGCAAATCTAATTTAATATTCTTAATGACTCGAACCTACTATGTATAACATGTAAAAACATGTTTTTCGGGTTCAGGGAGTCATAAAACGTGGATTTGACAAAAATTGAGAGGGGGGGGGGGGTGTCAAATTTTATACAAATCCAATATATTCTCTCTGATGAGAATATACAAAATATTCCGCTCTATAAATCTAATGAATAATCAAAAATTAAATGTTAAACGAACATACTAATATGTACGTAATCTAAATTAGGATTGTTTAAATATTTACTGAGCTTACTTAAAAAATTTCCATTAAAGAAAACAATCACAATTTTTACAATTCATGTTTACGCATTTGAGATCTAGAATTGATATTTGCATATTAAAATGTTGTTGAATATATGAGGAGAATTCCTCATGGAAATAATTAACTCTATTTTCCAATAATTACAAAAACATTAAATAATTAAAACAAATTCAAGAATTTATAATTATATGCATATGAAGAAATAACTCCATATTTTATACTTCCTCCTTTTGATTATAAAATCTCATTCTTCATCAATCTGAATATTGATTTTATAAAGCAACGGTCTGTCTTTATTAACTGTAAATAAGTTCATCTCATTATCTCACTTATTACAATAATTAACCTCTTGAATGCCATTAAAGTCTCCAATTTTTTAATTGCCATAATATTCTCTGCTATTAAAAAGATTTATTGACTCGTATAAATCAGAATCTGGAATTCTTCGATCATTTTTTAGTTCATTGTCGCTGCGATATGTAAGTAATTGCTTTCAATCAGTGACCGCCATGACACACGTAAAGCATATTGCTATTCCACTGATAAGCGTATCAGTATCTGGGTCATCTATTTATATCATTGCTTTACGCAGTTACGCATTTTACTTATTATAATCATCTTTGATCGAGATATATCACTGCATATATAACGTCAAACTCTTGGAAGTGACTTGGACAAATTTTATAACAAAAATTACAGGTATACAAACGAATATAATTAAAAGATAATTGACTGCTTCAATTCTTCCCCAAGTGATAAAAAAATCTTTTCATTAACTTATCCTCGACTTTTCGTTACCATGAAAAAATAAGATGAATTCCAAGTTTTTTTTTTAGATAAAAATCCTATCAAATCTCAAATTATAATTGATTATTGTTTATTACAAAAGTAGCTTCATTTATCTTGATTTATGTAACGTAAATTGAATCGTATCTGGAAATGCATTGATTGCATAGCATATATATGTATGTATGTGTGAGTGTGAGTGTGTACCCGATGGTGGAGTAAAAACTGATTGTACTTATCAGAAATCTCGCCTTGCAATCTTTCATACTTTATATCACCAGATTTTATGACATTGCAACTAAAAGATTATTAATGATACCTGCAATTTTTCACATACGTTAAAACGTGAATTAAAATAAAAATATCAATCAAGTTAGAGATTGGGTATAGAATTTTAATATAAAATTACGATTACAATTTTAAAATTGTACGTGGACGAGTATAAAATGTATTTTTATTTATTTATATATATTTTTTTTTAATTTCAATTTGTTATTCTAGATCTTGAGCGACTTGATTCTGACATTTGAACCAAACACATATGGCGAATGTTATTAAAGTCAAGATACTCAGGATAATTCCCAAAAATGAACCATAAGTCACCCAGTCGACCCACGGTAATGCCTAGAAATAATAATTAATTATAGAAAAAATAGTCAAATACTTTGGAGAACAAAATTTTGTTTAAAAATTAATGAACCTGAACTCTGGTTTCGATTAAAGCTATTGTTAAACAGAGAGTCAAGAAATTTATAAACAGGATTGTACGACGAGTGAAAAATTTCGAATATTTGTAATTTTTCTGTGCAATTTGTCCTCGATGATAATTATATTCTAGAATCCAAGCGAGGGTCTTTTCCGTTGGATTTATATCCGCCTTTGCAAATTCTGTTAGAGAGAGAGTCGATCCCTGTTAAAAAATTAATTAATTAATCATTAATTTTGATAAACTTTTTGAATTAAAAATCAACAACAGAACAACTTAAATCGAGAATAGGATTAACTTGTTCGGAAGCTAGGGTTACTGAGTCCAATGGTGCCCTACAAAGTGGACATGGAGGAGGGGCTGAAACTTCCCTTGCCTCACAATAACTTGCCAAACATGTTGCACAGAGCAAATGTCCACAAATAGCTTTTACTCCAAATTTGGGAGTACCCAAACAAATTGGACATAATTCGTGATTGTAGGTCAATGAGCATTTACTAAAACATCAAAAAAATTTTTAATATTTTATTAACAAATTCTAGGAATATTCTTTTTATTTGATTAAATAGTAAGGTACCTTAGTTTCCTCTCCCTAGAAATTTCATTTTCCTTTGAATTATTTTTCTTGGACTTTCGAAACCATTTTCCCAAAGAAGAAAACTCTCTATTTTTGAAAATCAGGAAGTAGGAACCCAAAAAAAATGCCAAAATTGAAATTTTAGTCGCATATCCCTTCCAAACTAAAGGAATTTCACCTTGAGGAATCATCGTCATGAGGGCCTTCGTACTCGAGTACTCGGACAAATTCATCTGTCGCTCGTGTCTTTAATATAAACATAAATACATTATTTTCCGATATTTTCCTATCAGTATTTTTTCATGGCACAAGAGAGCGAGATTAATTAAAATTTTAAGGCAGGTATTATTGAAAAATAGAATTTCACTTTACGGTATAAATAAAAGTAATTACCTTTCAACGTTTCAATTTCAATGATTAAAGAGGAATTAATTTCAATAGAAAAATATTCACAATTTTTAGTTATTAGAAAAAGTTGCTTCGTTGTAGAATATTATAAATATGTACGCAAGATTAAAAATAGCTGTCACTTATTATGGGAATTTCTTTCCAGTCCAAGTATGTGTGAATCTTGACAAGCTTGACAAGGTGTCAGCTACTCAGCTCTAGCCATGATGAAACGTGATGATAACAAAATATAAAAAACGACTCTCATTTGTTTTATTAAAAAAAATTCTAACATATATCATTTTTATTCGATCGGAAGGTAATTTTCAAATTTGAATGAACGTTCTGTTAAACTTTCTTTTATAATGCAGATTAACTAGTTTAAAAAATTTTTTTAAAAACTAATTTTTTTAATCTGTAATTTTTATTTGAATTATCTGTAGATTTCTGAACTCAATAAAATGTGGTTCTTTAAGGTTTCTATACGACTTCTTAGCAAGACTTTTTACGACATATTTTTGCAATTCATTCCGGCAATGGTCAATTGACAAAATCAGACTAGTCCTCATTTCAGCGACCCACTCACTTCCTTCCTAGTCAAGAAATTTAATAATCGCCTCAGATCTGAATCAATCACATACTTCAATTTTTGTGGTTCCCCGAAATTTATCTTTAAATTTAAATCACTGTTAAGATACTCTTCATAAAATCTTTTTCTTTTGTTCCACAGTAAAAAGAATCATTTTAAAAGTCTTTTCAAAGGTGAAAATACTAAAAATATCTTCGCTAAATGAAAAATTAAAAAGCTAAATGCAAATTATCGTTTAGGATTTAAATTGTTAATGATGCTTTAAGTTTTTTTTAAACTTCCGTTTTTATCCTTTACGCAAGTTTCTGAATCTGGAATTTCTTACACGTGCCGAAGAGGAAAAAAAATGAAACACTGTACTTTGGACGCTACTGCGTTCGAATTGTACGACTCTAATTTTATTTTCTGCAACGTAATTATCTTTAATTTCAATGTCAGTGGCAACTCGAAAAAAGTGTTTATATTCAACTTTTATAGCGATTTCAATTACTTCTTATGCCTTTTCAGTAAATTATAATTAGCAATTACATATTTTTTTTTATCATTGAATCTTTATATAGACTTACTATTATGCACATCAAAAGTATACAGTAAGCTTGTTGACCTCGAACCTCTTTGAAGTGTGAATTAATTAATTGTAAATTAAAATATTGCCTAACATTATTTAAGTCCTCAATATTTGAAAGCACGTGACCCCCACGTGACATACGCCCTTATTGACCCCAGGGTTGTAAAAATGGTTAATGATTCATTTTCAATTACTAATTACATAAAATAAACTGTAATTATCCTGTAATAATTACATAATTAATTATAGTGTGATTACGATTTTTCTTTTGTAATTATTAATTATTTTCAGTATAATTACAATTTCTCTATGTAATTATTAATTAATCTAGTAATGTAATAACTAGATTAATCTACAAATGTAATTAATTAGTTGCAGCCCTGCATAACCCCCTCGAACACGTGAGATACGCCCTTATTGACCCCTCAATGTTATTGGTCTTTAGCCAATTTCAATGAAATTAAGATCATTCATTACATATATTTTGGTTTTAATATTTAAATTTATTTTAAAATTATAATAAAAATTATAAGAGGGGGGGGGCTAATAATTAATAATTAAATTAATTAATTAATAATAATATAAATATTAGAAGCCATAGAATTCATTAGAATATCTTTGTATCAGAATATATTTGTATCGTTCATTGTTGACCATCTTGGTTATTCGAGGATTAAATTAAAGACGTTAGAATACCAACCAGTCATTTCAATATAATTATGAGGTGTTTTTTTTTAAGTATGTAGAATAATTCAGTTTTAAGTAATTTTGAATAGTTGGTTATTGACCTAACGTCTTTGGTGATTTTTCATTGAAAGACTAATTTGAAATCGATGATCGAAGTGGGAACATTACCCTTGAGGTATCTGGGTTTGGTTCCAGCTACAGCAGCAGCATCAGCTTCAGCAGCATATCCTCAGGCAGCAGTATCAAGCCCAGGAACGACAGCTTGCGGAATTACATGAACAGCAGATGCAGCAACTGAAGGTAAAATTGATTATTTAATATAAAATTAATTATTTAACATCATTTAATTATTTCAAGATTTCCTATTTAAACATTTGTATCACTAAATATTGATTGCAAAGTAATTATTCCTCTCTTACATAATTATTATGCAAATGTGTCTTTACGTTAATAGATTAAATTATTATCAAGGTATCTAGTGTCTACTTCTACTGTGTGGGAATTTAAAGAAATCTGAGAATTATCCTTGATTTTATTTTTGATGCGAGAAGTGCATTTCCGGTCAAATAGTAATTCCTTAGTATCATTCAAATTAGTTATACCAATTATAGATTCATAATAATAAATATTTTTAACTAATAGAAGTCAATAAATCTTCGTCTCATGTAGACGAAGGTTTATTGACTTATTTACTAAACATATTTATTATTATGAATGTATAATTGGTATAACAAATTTGCTCTTATGGTAAATTATCACAAATTTTTTAAAAATACCTTATAACCTCTTGAAATTCCTTCAAATTTATAAAAATCTTTTTAAATAAGTTTGAAATAACTCGCTTGACATTCTTTAAAATCTGTAAAAGTGTTTTGAAATCTTATGAAATTTCCAAAAAATCATTAAAATCATCTTCATTCTTTTAAAATCCCTTAAAATTCTTTAAATAGATTAAAAATCTCTTGGCAATTCCTAAAATCATTTTAAATATCTTGAAATCCTGAAACCATTTTGAATAATAAATTGATTGATGATATTGTTTTAAAGTCATTGCTTTTTTTCTACATATTATGTCATGATAAAATAAAAAAACTTTCAACTGTGTATACGTCTTTTAACAAAAGTTGAATTAATTTCAAGAACTGAAACACTTAGTAGTATTCGAGCAGATGGTCGTCTATTTTTAGAGACTAATTAGTCTTGGAACTAAAGCTAAAAATAAGGAATGAGATTCTAAAATAAACTTTGAGATACACACATGGGTTTTAACACGTGGTCAGGAGTGTTAACACGTGTGTCAAAGGTCACGGGAAAATAGTCGATGGGACAAAAGTGTTTAAAAACTCTATTTGCTCGTGTATATAATATTATAAAATTTCCCAAGCTATTCAACGGAATACCTCCAGTGAATCGACTAAACTATTATGGGGTCCCTCTAATTTTTTTATTTACTGAGCCAAGAATAGTTCGTTCGACGTCCGAGCCTCACTTTGTCCATTCTCGTCCAGCGATCAAAGTTCTTGCGGAATATTCCGTGGAACAAATCGACTTCTACACTTATCTTTGACACTTGTCTAATGCAATTTATTCTCATAATTTCGTTAAACAAATAAGCTTTCTTTTCTCTTCTCCTTTTTTCTTTACTGATTTAAAAAATAATTCAAACTACTTTAATTTCCAAATTCTATTCCGAGTGAAATTAAATTTTTTAATTTATTGATCCCGTTACTACCTATAAAAATAATCATAAAAAAAATAGGAATTTTTTAACCCTGTGGTCGTCGAACTCAAAATGTCTCTCGTTTGCAATTCCGGATGAGTCCAGCCTAGCCAAGCCGGAAGTCGACGGATTGCGGTCAGCCTTTGGATATTTATAGAAACTGTCGTCTCGGCTTCCAATGAAAACCTGAGACTTTCTGAACCTTCAATATGCAGAGAAAACTAATCTCGACATTTCTTTCTTTGCAAGAACTATGAATTATTTTTATTTAGCAAAACATTGATTTAAAAAAATTAAATAAATTTAAAGTACTGTTTACGTTTATATGATTGTATCTTTTGATATAAAAGAATCGAGATTTATTGCCGTTATTTTCATTTTATGAGCTCGATGGTCCAGTTCACAGGTGATATTGAGCAGGTGTTGCTCACACAGGTGTCTCATTTTGCACTGTATCTCGAACACGTGTAAATCGTTTGCGAATTATGGACCTCGTATGTTACTCATTCACCTATAAATTCCATTTAAAGGATTCACGATTGATTTAATTGCCTCTGGAGGTTCGACCTAATTCTATGAAATTGTGGACAGAAATTCAAATTCAAATTGGAAAAGGTATAAAAGATATCAGTTGATTGTCGGTGTAGGGTATTAATAGCACTAAGAAATTGATTATTAAATTATTGAAATCTGTTGAATTTCTCTTTCATATGTAATAATTAACCCGATCAGTAATTATCAATAAAAAAATTTATTAAAATTCCTGTACACATCATAAAGATTGCAAAAAAATTTAAAGAAATATTTTATTTTTAGTGATAAACACACCCACCTCTCGAAAATTCAGACATTTACTATATGTATAAGATTCGATAAACAAATCGGGTTAAATATCCGTAAATCAAAAATTCTTCTGCCTATTTCAAAGGTCAATTAATTGACCAGAATTTTAGAAATTTTAGAAGTTTGATTACAATTGGCTTAAAATATACACTGTGGACTTGGACACAGATAGCTTTCAAAAATAAAAAAAAAATTGGTTGAATCTACAGAAAATCTTTGCTAGCCAAATCTTTTGGATTTTCAGATAAAATCTGACAGATTTTATTTGCTAGAATAGCATAAATATCCAGCAGATTTGAATCTATAATAGATTTATTTTTTTTATCACCGATTTGCTGATATTGTGTCATTTTCTGATATTGAGTCACTGATATTCGCTCATGTCATTCGTAAATAGAGACGAACTAAAAACAAGTGGACAATAAGAACTGGGTTTATGCCCAGGAACCTGAACTTTCAGAGGGTTCTCTGAATCGTAAAAACAGCACAAAAACTTTCACTGTATGTATTTATAGAACAGTCGAAGAACTAGTTTTATGTTAAAACACAAAGTCGCGAATGACGATTGCCCAGAGCTACTAAAATAAAATATTAAAAAAATCAAATAAACAATTAAAATTTTTATTTAGATTTAAAGAAGATAATTTTAATTTTTTAAAATTCTTATTCAATTTGACTCAGAATTTTATTTGAATTAAAATGATTACAATCAATCGAATTTATCAACATTTTCAATCTGAGATAAAGTTTTCAAAACTATTATAAAAACAAAAAGAAATAATATAAATATTGTACTGGGATCAAAATGTAGTAAATGTGAGTCTCGAGCTTGAGCTTAATAATAATTAATAATGAATTCAGGTTACACTTTTGATATCGCAGATCGTGGAAAATTATCAATTTAGTCGAGTTCTCTCTCGAACATTTCAAATGTTCATGGATAGTCATATCGGTATAAAAGGATTCATTAGCTCCCATAAATTTAATATTTAATCCTGAGTGTCCTTTTAACTCTTAATTAAGGCTTTCAACTTAAAAATATATTTTTTATCACCTTCTAGAATTTTATAAAAGTGTGAATTGAAACTTTCTTGACAAAGTGGGCAGTTAAGATAAGAGGATAAAAATAGGATCAAGAAAGGATAGTTTCAGGAAAGCAATCCACTTTACCTTAGCATTATTCTGTAAACGACTCTAAGCTTTACGATACCTTCGTGTTTGTTTCTTTTATTCGTCATGGAAAAATACTAAATTTCCCAGTGGTGTAACTATAGAAATTAATCTCAGGAGAAATACCAATCTACAAATCACTTTTTCTGGTGGAATTGGGTTTGAAAAGACGGAATAGAAAAAATAATAAAATAAATAGAAGTTTTTTCCCTTTCGATTTTATAAAAGAAGAATAAATAAACTATTTTTGCCTTTAAAATGGTTTAATGTTCTATTTTCTACGATAAAATATTGATATTTGTTCTCTTGGAAAAGAAAATGATAATAAGTTAATTTTAGCTGAAAAGTTGACTAACACACTTGTCAGAGATAAGTAACTCGCTTGATAAATCCACTCGGTTAAAAATAAATTCCAGCGAAAAACAGAATCCGCGTTGCAAAATCGGTCTTTATCCCCAAATATCAATTTGTTAGTTTAAACTTGCTTTATTTATTTTAGGCCAAAAAGAGTTTTTTTTCTTGTTAAAATTATTATTATTAAAGGGTAATTAGTATTTAAATTCAAGGATTTTAATAAGACTGTTCCTGTTTTAGCTTTGGGAGCAACAGAAAAAATTAGAAGAGCAGAGGAGGGAAAAGGAGAGGTTAGAGGCTCTCCGAAAAAAGGACAAACATGATCACAGTGCAGTTGCATCCACGGAAGTTAAACAGCGCCTCCAGGTAATTCTTTTTTTTCTCTGTGTTTGGAATGCAACAATATTCCGAGTCAGAGTTCTTCAAAACGTCAGTTTTTTAAAATTAAAATACTTTAAAAATATTTAAATCCTACTTGAAGTAAATCATTTAATTAAGACAAAAAGCTAATCTTGATTGTAACGGTTGTAAATTATTACAAAATAAAAATGTAGAGTCATGAACCTCGTCATGAACTCTATGACGCAAACTGTTATCGTAAAATGTAAACATTCTTATTTTAATGAGATGATTTCTAGTATTACGAATTTTTTTTTATAACCCTCTGTTTACAAAGCTTTTCTGATTGCAGAGTTTCATTGTCAACAAAAAACAAAGGGAGGCTGCAGCTGCAGCTAATGGAGCTGTCCCTGGTTCTCCTGGATACAGGAACTGGTAAGCTATATTTTTTCCAGTTTCACCTCCAACAGATATATTCTATCAGATTTTATTTCTGATTTAATCTATTAAAATCTTGATCTGTCAACGTCTCCCAATGTTTTCGATCAAAAGGTTTCTATTCGAGTTTCTTTAACTTGTTGACGTCGAGGTTGATGTTTTGGTACTACATATTCTATGTAAAATAACTCATGGCCTTCGCAGTGACAAACTATATAAACTCCCTTATCTTCAATTACATACAGAAATAAATAGAATCAATTAAAATTCAATTAAGCATACACTAAGGAATTTCCATGGCAACTACGTGATTTCCGACACGTTAACATTTGAGAGAATCCTTTGACGTCTAAGCTTTTGAGTCTGTCAGGAAATTCAATGAACTTTTGATTATTAGTATTCGATCAAGATCGTAGTTGAGACCTACGAAGAATTTAAAAATAAGTCTGATATTATTATGCTAATCTATTATTAAATCTTTAGTGGAAAGAATTGAATGCTAACTGTGAAAGTTGGACTTTTTTTTTTAGAAAAGCTGATAATTTTTAATTGAAAAGGTTTGAGTAATAAAATTTCCGGATTTTACCGGCTTTTTGATTGAAGCTATACTCTAAGTAAGATATAATTCAGTATAAATCGTGAAATTATCGGAATATTGATTTTCTGAATTTAGCTTGTAGCGAGGGAGGAGATAAATTATTAAAGTGATGGACATTGAAGAAACTCGTTCGCGTCTCTAATATAACGAATAACGAGAGCAGCTTGAATTTATTGGTAGAGAGAACTGAGAAATATCGTCGGGCACAGTCTCGCCAAAATTAAATAGATAACTGGGCCAGGTTGTGCTATAACCGTTCTCCACCGCCTCCGCCGTCGACGATATGACCATTACGTTCCATGAGAGTGTCTCATTAAATTTCAAAAATTACGATTTGCTTCTCGGTTACGTTAATTGACATTGCATGTCATTTTGAACAAGCCACTTTTCGCTCGCGTTCACAATTTTCAAGCTATTAGGGAACTTAAGGGTGTTGGGATCAAGTTCTAATCCAAAAATTCGATTTCTTCATGTTACTCAAGAAATATTAAATTTGGAATTTTTTCCCTTTGTAGAATTAATCAATTTTTAACTAGAATTATGCGCACAGAGCAAGAAAATATTTATTTCAAATATTTTTTAAATAAAATGAAAATATTTAATTTTGAAGTTAGATTTTGAATTCTTCGTTTTATGTAAAAAGTATCGAAATTAAATATTTTTTCGCTCTGTAGGCAATCTTATATTTGAAAAAAGATTAGCGCTACAGAGCGAAAAAATATTTGTCTATAATTTTCGTTAAGTAAAATGAAGAACGGAATTTTGAGCTTAACACTTAGGTCCAACGCCCTTAAAACTTGTCTTGAAAAATTAGGATAATAATTTGGAAACTAGGAATATTTCCGTATTTCCCAATCGAATAAACAGTTTAGATAATTTTTATCTTAAGTCTTTTCCAAAAGAGTATTTCAATCTTTAAAACGTTGATAGTTAGACTGGTATATTGCAGTCAAGTCTAGTTGAAGTTTAAAAGTTGAAGAGAGATTCATCTTATTGAATGATTCTTCTAAATGTTTTTAATTTTGGTTTTCAGGTTGCAGTCTCAGTCGGAATCAGGTAGCACATCTAATGCTTCCCATCCCTACCGCATGCCTCAGATTCTGCAGGACAAGTTCGGTGATGATTTCCCTCTTCGAAAAACAGGTAGATAAGTCAAAACCAATATTCAAGTGTCAACACCATTTAGTTCGAGTGGAATGCCTACTAAAGCATGAATCAGCATTGCCAATCTCCTTTTATTTTTCGGCCACTTAATTTATCACCCTTAATTTAATTCTTTCAGTGTTACACAATTTTATTTTCAAAGGAAGTTATAAGCAGAATAATGAAATTTACAATTAATCAAAACGAATCTTTTGTTAATTGAAACAATGATGTTCCTCGAACAGCAAAGATTTTATCAAAATTCTTATCTTTCGCTTTCTGTTCATGGTTATTACATTTTACATCCGGATTTAGTGTAAATAGATTAATGGTGACGGTTTTATCTTCTTTTTGTATCATATATTTTTTATAAGATATCAGGGCCTAATTTTCATATTTTTTTATTGATACGATTTCTAGAATCAGAAGGTGTCTATCAGTCATCGTTTCAAGATTTTAAAAATTCAAGAATTTGATCTAGACAAGCTTATTTTAGTCAAAAGCTCTTGAATTCAATTAAAATCCTCTAACGATAATTTTCGTCATTCAACTCAATGAAAAGTTATTTTGTTTTACATGTTACTTGTCCTATCTCGGAAAATACATTTTTTAATTTAAAAATCTCAATTTTGATAAACAGGCCCGGCTCCAATTCGAACATTTTAAAATAATTTCTTAAAACTATGAAGCAGCTTTCAAATTTTCCACTCCACCCCTTAAATTAAATTGTCATATTTACGCAACAAAAGAATCGCTTGCGTTTCATTTTCCCTGCCAGATTAACGTGCTTGCTGATAAACGTGAATGTAAACGAAAATTTAAATGTAATTTGAGAAGGTAAAAGAATTACGAAATACTTTTTTTAAATATTTTTCAATTAAAAAGAAGACTTTTTTGGTCATTCAGATAGAAAAATTTGAAATTTAATGTACAGTTATTTTTAGATTGATTGAATGATTGAAAAGGTAGGCAAACAAATTTTCGTTGGCATTACGTGTTGAAAAGTGTGCTGCTTGTGCGTGTGAACTGTGATTGCGCGTACATTGGTTGAAAAAAAAATCGACTGGTGTACCTGTTATCTGGTACGATGACTAACCCTGGCTAAATCGGCCAGCCTCGGAGCCTAATCTGCTGAAGGTGCGACTAAAGCAGCGTGTGATGGAGAGGAACATGGCCGCGTCCAGAAATTCACCCCTTATGGCACGCAGGAAGGACCGACTACTGTCGCACCTCAAGCGGAAGTCACTCCTAGCAAGTACGTCCTCAATTATGCATTAATTGACCAATACGCTAATAAAAGCACAAAAAAATTAAACCCCAGTACACTTTGTCATGAAAATTAAAATCTCGCATCTAAAAAAGCTTTTTATTTTTTATTTTTTAGACCCCAACGAAAGTTAGAGTACAATTGCATTGTAAAATGAATTTGATCAAGAACAATTTAAACTTTAGAACAGATAAAAAATACAATTCAGAAAAGTGCAATTTTTAAAGGATTTATTCTTTCGATTCTAAACTCTAATAATGAAAACGGGAGCGAAGGTTTGACGATGGCCTGTTTCGATTTTGTTGCACCTGTTTTTGATTAATTGATGTGAATTGACTTTGCTAGTGTCTAGTAACCGCATGGAAAGATTATTAACACGTAGTTTTACTTATTCCAAATTCTGTTTCCAAAAAAGCATCATTCCAGTTCTATATCGTCTCCCATGCAATTGTAAAAAGAATATCGCCTTGAGTCTGTTACACTGAAAAAATTTCAGAGTCATCCAAAGGGAATGGAGGAAAATTCAAAATTTATCATCCACTATCACAAATTATTGTTTGTTAATATTAAAAAATGTGTCAAATGTCGTTGGTGTGAGCGGTGTATCCGGATTGCTTAAAGCCTATCGACTGTTGAAAATTTTTGCTGTTCAAAACCACTCTCAAATTGCATTAAAACTTGCTCTAAAGATATATCTAAAAGATCGACGAATTAATGAATACTGTGATTAATTTCTATAGAAATAGTTCAATTTAATTAGATTAACTTTATTTAATTCATATCACACTAAGAGAAAAGATTCTGAACAATTTGCCTCTCAAAATTCAAAAATCCTGAATTAAAATCTTCTAATTAGAAATCCGGAGAGACAATTTTTTCAGTGTACTCTAAATGTTTTGTTGCGAGGTTTGAAAGTTGGAAGTTTCATGGGAAATCGATTCTTTTAGATTCTGGCAGCAATCCTGAATCTGGGCCTAATTCACCACCAACAATGAACAATTCCCAGTCGAGTCCAACAGCTGGAAGCAGTACACCCATCCAAGAGGTGAGTTTAAATTAAAAAAAAAAAAATTCAAGCTTAAGGAAAAAATTGAAGACGATCGTAATGGTGGTAAATTCATGGAGAGAGATTGATGTCCTTATCTAAGGGTCGAATTTAGAACCATTTCCTCAGCTTCTCGAATTACGAAGTCTAATAAATTGCTGATCCTGTTACCATGTCGGCGATTGCGCGCTTAGCAAAGTATTCCTAATTCCTTTAATTTTTCAGAGTAGGTCGTTGACACTTTCAGCTAGCGTTTTGCTAATGTTTTTTTTTTTATCATTTTCTACTTTTAGGAAGGTGAAAATGCTCAGTACGGAAGTCCACTAACCAGCAATAGTCAGCAGGGAAGTCTTTCAGATCTTTCCCTCTTTAGTTCACCGTCCATGCCCAATATTTCCCTGGGTCGACCTCATGTTCCATCCAGCTCGACGGTAACTATATTTTACAAATACGTAGGTATCTAACCATCCTTTTATGTGAAATCATTAAACCACCCTGTTTTAAAGAAATTCAGTTTAATTTTAATATACATAATTCTGGAAATTTTCAGAGTGGTACAAAGTTGGCACCAGTCTCAGAAGCTGAGGTCAGGGCAGCGTTCACCGCCCGTTTGGGGATGCCACTTACGGGTCAAATGTTGCCCGGAACTCTGCCATTCTATCCATCCCTCACAGTGATTGAAGGCGAACCAACGTACGTTCACAAGCAAATGCAAAATTTGGAACAAGCGATAGGCAATAGGCAACATCCAATGTACGGCAATCCGATTACGGACACTCAAGTAGCACACGCAAGACTGCATAAGGCTGGTCACCGGACTTTAGGTAGTATGTTCTCTCTTTGTTCACCATGTTTTATACTCGTGAAATGATCTTGGAAGGCAGTCATTTTGGAAAAGCCGCCCAAATGCAAATTGAAAAAATCATAAGAGGATCGCGATTATCTATAATAATTCGAGGACATTTACTTCCGAGACGTGGCACGTACTTTAAGGCCTTTGGAAATCAAAAAAGTATTCATAAAATCGATGTGTTCAAACTACAAGGTGGATTGAAGCTTAAAAATTCCACAAGTTAGTTTCCTGGCGTTTGGACACGTAATGTATTTTTTACCTAAATATAAGTTCAAAAGTTCAAAAGGCCTTAAAATGTTCTGTTCTAAACTTAAATCTAACGTTTGGTTTTCTTCTTTCTTGCTGGTATTTTAGGTAGAACACAATCCGCCCCTTTGCCTCTGGGGCATCCAATGCTCCAGAGTGGGATGATAGCACCACCGACTCATTATGAAGAGTACCTGGTTGAGAAGCAGTTGCATGATCAGCAGCAGCAAGCACACAATTACCTAAAACAGCAAATCCGTCAGACGGTTTTAACTCGTGTTGGATCCAGAGGACAGGCCAATCAGTTGGATGAGGCTCCTGAAAGCGAGGAATCAGAAGTGATAGATCTGACTGGGAAAAAAGACCTGCAGGAGGAGAGTGAGATTTCTAAGCAACAAAGAGATCGGGAACAGTTTCTACAACAGCAGAGGGATCTTATGATGCGACACACTCTACAGAACGAATCCACGGTCTATTCTGGCAGTAGGAGTACTCAAACTGCTAGGCCACTCTCCAGGACGCTCTCTAGTCCTCTAGTACATTTAGGTAAGACCTAAAGATCTTTGTAAGATTCTTACAAAGGTACAAACTCAATCAGAACTCGTGAAATTAATTTGAAGAATGTTAGTAATGAATGATGATCATTACAGGACCTCAAGGAGGTGGAGGAGACGTTTTCGCCCGGGGCTCACCACACCGACCAACCACTGGTCTAGCCTACGATGCCCTAATGTTGAAACACGCCTGCGTCTGTGGTGAAACAGTCAGGGGTCACCCTGAACATGGAGGCAGGTTACAGAGCGTTTGGGCCAGGTTATCTGAAACCGGATTGATGCAGCGCTGCGATCGCGTTCGATCACGAAAGGCCACCCTCGAGGAAATCCAGACCTGCCACAGCGATGCACATACTTTTTTATTCGGTGAGACTTACCGAAGATACCTTCCTTGTTGACGTCAAAACCACCAGTTAGTAACGAATCTGCACTGAGCACAGGCTTTCTTCTACAGTCAGTCTCAACCTCAACTGCTGAGAATTTCAGTCTTCTGACTTCCAATGGCGCCGTCCTCGGCTGAAATATTCGGAGTTATTAATATTTAAGTTATTATTTATTACCATTACGAGACCTAACACTACCAAAGGTTCGCACGGTTAATGGCCATTACCGTGTTCAAACTACAGGAGGAAGTTGTCACGTCTCGTGACGGTAATTAATTAAATACTGAGTTATGTGCAGCTAATCATTAAATTTTCCGCTTCTCTCACTCATCTAATCATCAGGTACACGCACCTAAATTCTTATACAGTAGAGGACAGTTGTCGGCGCCACTACGTGGCTTGATTTCTGAAAATGCCTACACTCTAATCCTCAGCCGTCGAATATCTTTACCTTTAAAATTGATCATTTACTTCGAATCTAATTAGATTGTTTCAATTACAGGCACAAATCCTCTAAATCGACAGAAGTTGGACATGTCGAAGCTCTCTCAGTTGCCAATTAAGAGTTTCGTGCGGTTACCATGTGGAGGTGTTGGAGTAGATTCAGACACCACGTGGAACGAATTACATACCGCGCCCGCTGCTAGAATGGCTGTTGGATGCGTTGTTGATCTCGCTTTGAAGACTGCAGTGGGAGACATCAAGAATGGCTTTGCTGTAGTCAGGCCGCCAGGACATCACGCAGAAACTAATCAGGCAATGGGCTTCTGCTTCTTCAATTCCGTCGCCATCGCTGCCAAACTATTACAACAGAAACGGTATACGAAGAGGATAATGATTTTGGATTGGGTAAATAAACTCCTCCTTAATATTCCTGTTGAGAATTTGACTAATAATCCAGTTTACAAATTGACAACACTGTCAGAGATATATAGCTAATTTTAATAATAAAATTTTATAATTTTTGCAGGACGTTCATCATGGAAATGGAACTCAGCAGATGTTTTACGACGATCCGAGAGTTTTGTACGTTTCGATACATAGGCACGACGATGGAAACTTTTTCCCAGGAACAGGTGGTCCGACCGAAAGCGGAACAGGTGAAGGTCTAGGTTACAATGTCAACGTAGCTTGGTCAGGTGGTCTAAACCCTCCAATGGGAGATGCTGAGTATCTCGCGGCATTCCGCACGATCGTAATGCCCATCGCCAAGGAGTTCGACCCGGACGTGGTGATTGTTTCTGCGGGTTTTGATGCGGCTATTGGTCATTCAGCACCCCTAGGTGGTTACAAAGTTAGTCCAGCTTGCTTCGGACGAATGACGCAGGAACTGCTCACCTTAGCTGATGGAAAAGTCGTTCTTGCTTTGGAAGGCGGTTACGACCTGGCGGCAATTTGCGACTCGGCCCAAGAATGCGTGAGAGCTTTACTAGGTGATGATCCTACACCGCTTCGAGAGGAAGAGCTCACAAGGGCGCCTTGCCAAAACGCGATTGATACGCTACAAAAGACTATCGCCATCCAGGTAATTACTTTGACCTTAATTTTTAAATATTTTTGCTACACCGTGATTTATTCATAAAAAAATGTAAAACAATATTTTGATATATTTTTAGATGTCGCATTGGCCATGTGTTAAACTGACTGCACACACTGTGGGTATGAGTGCGATAGGGGCAAGTCAGAAAGAGCACGATGAGACGGAAACCGTATCTGCGATGGCCTCTTTGTCCATGCAACAGCCTACAAATCTCACGTGAGAATTTAATTATTATTTATTGAGTAATTGAATATTGCTTACGATTATATGTATTTACTTTAAATACCATTTTCTTCTCGGACCAAATTTTTACAAAGTTTATTTTCTATTCATAGAACCACACCTGAACATTCCCGCGAAGTTTCCGAGGAACCAATGGAGCAGGATGAAGCCAAATGAGGAAAAATTCAGTAGTGAATAAATTTCTGTTAATTTGTCGAGTAAGACATTGTACTTGTTTTCGAAGAAGCTTCTTGAAAAAAAAAAGCTCACAGGTCGAAACAGGGCAATTTAAACGTATGAAAACGTTTCTTTGAGAAACTATCGCAGGATCTTGGTATGAAAGCCATCTTGCGTCAGTTGTTTCTCTGAAACTTGAGCAAGTACTTAAAGACTTACTCAAAGTATAACCAACACTGCTTGCTTTTTATTTAAATGAAAGAAGACCTCGAATCTTCGAAAGATCGAGAGTTCAACATTTTTTTTGTTAATATTTCCAGTTGAAGGAAAACGTTACCCTAAAAAAAAACTCATGATACATTTCTAATCGAGTAATGGAGTGTTTTAGACTCAAAGAGTCTAAACAATTTCTTTTGCCCTGAAAAGTACTATTTGGCTTATTGATATCGCGCAGATAGGCATAAGACAAAAAGTTTGAAGCTCTATAATGATGTAATTGTGACACTAATATTTCAGGGAAAATAATATTTTGGCTGGATCGCGGGTCGATTATCAGGCACATTTTCTAGTACAAGAATGAACAATTTTGTAGAAACGAGCGTAAAACTTTGTAATTGTATGTTTAGAGAAAAGTACGTTTTTTATTCGCCAAGTCTGGTCTTAAATTCTACCTGGGAACGAACGGTATTCTTAGTTAGATACGGAATTGTGTCTTATAGCAACAACGAATGATTACGATACCTCGAAATCAGAACATTCAATCCAGGTTTCAAAAACTATTTTAACATCGGGTATTCTCGAATGTGGAAAATAAAATAAAAGGTTATATTAAATGTTTGCGTGTTTAAAAAATTGTGACAAATGTTGATTTAAAGAATTTTTCTCGATAAATTTCATCTTTATAAGTCACATTTATAAATAATATTCATAAATAACGTGTATATATAGCGTATATAGATATTTTATGTATTCAAGACCAGGTTTTGAGCTCTGATTTGCATCTGGGATGTAATAATTGGCTCGAGGAAAAGTGTGAGAGGAGAATGAATTCATAAAAGACAATAGAGTTAGATTTTTCAGTGCTCTGCCGTCCGCGCAGAGGCTCTTGCGCTTCGTGCTGGTCACTGGCGTACAATTCCCTCCTTTTTTTTTGTGAATATAACTTGAGTTTTTCGAACATTCTAACGATCGTGCTGTTCCTATTTCAGCGGAGAACTTGAATAATTTTTGTATAATTAAATCATTAAGCCGTTTCGTGTGAAAGTGGTTGTAAAGTGATGTAAAGGTGTGATTGCTGTTGATCGTGAGAAGGCAAGCAACGAGTCGTTGCTCAAATGTGATTCTTCTTAGATTACTTGGTTTTTCTGCTGCGAACAAAGGCTGGTGCGATTTTTGTGATATTTTGTAAAAAGTCTAATAAGCTACGGTTATTAAATGAACGAGTGTGAGAGTGATAGAGCGCGAGAGAGAAGAGAATATACTTGAGATACAAGCATTTATTTTTGTGTCATGCATTTTACGAAAAAAAAGTTTATTATTAAACGAATTACAAAAGATGCTCTATATATATATGAATATATATGAATTTTGAAATACAAAGAATTATATATATTATATATGAATTATAAAGTATATATTAAATATATATGTATATTGTATATCTATACACTGGTAAAACGACAAGGAGGTCGTTCGACGAGAATCTCAAAGTGTCTGTCGTTAAATGTTGAGAAAAAAAATTAAATCACCCTGAAAATTCAGCGAAAAAGCGACTCGTGTGAGAACTAAGTCCAGCCTATGTTGTGTGTACGTGGTATAAAGTGTAATATGACTAAAATATGACAACCGTTAGCTAGGTGTAAACTGTTCTGTCACTGCGCTCTGTAGCGAATTATTAATTAGGAAGTTAGGCTGTATTTAAAAAAAAAAAAAAAAAAACTGATGTCTGATGCCAGTCGCAATTAAACTGGATGCAGATATGGAAAAGAACTTCGTATTTTGAAGGCCTAGGAATTTATAGAAATTGTTGCTCTGGTCGAAGTTCTTTTTTGTTTTGTAATTCGGATTGATGTTGCATTGGTGCGTACCAGTATGTATACCAAAAGCTTTAAGTGAATCTTGTTTGAAGCGACAGCAACTCGTGACATTCCGGTATCATTCGTAAACACATTGATACAAATTAGGTGTAAAGTGCGAGAAAAAGAAAGAATTAAGCCACAATAAATATTAGGCGTAAGTGACACAAGCCCATATTATGTTATTGAACGTGCACGAAGTAATGTCTATATTACGTACAGTTATAGCCATACATTTTTTATGTATATAAATGTATCTTCTAAATTAATTTTAAATAAAAATATAGTCATTGTGTTAAAGGGTGAGTTTTTTTTCTCCGTTCTTATCCTGTGATACTACCAAAATCTATTATAGCTACTTATTTTAAACCCACAATCTTTATAACTATTTAACCAATATAGAACTTTTATCATTTTATAATCAAATTTTAAAGAGAAAATATGTTTTAAAGAAATCATTTTATTAATTTGAATTCATTTTAAACTTATAAAATAGTAAATTGGAAATATCATTTTTCATTAATGAGCCAATAAATCACTTTAAAATTTTTGTTTTTTAATTCGAAAAGAAGAAAGTTTATATTTTATATTTATTCTTCGTTGCTTTTAAAAGCAATTACATAATCTGAAAAGTGGAAGCTTTATCGAAAATTCTCAGTAATTTAAAATTGGGTAAGGTAACAAAGAACGTTACCGTAACTTACGTAATTTAAGAGAATTAACGAGAATTTATGAGAATTAACATTTTTTAACATTAATTGGTCACATCATTCATTGTGGTAAAATTACGATAATATTTTTTACAGTGTATACTTACTACAGAAATATTTTTTATTTTTCATTTAGAGGGGGAACAATCCCCCTTGGTGCCCCCCTGGCTACGGTCATGGATTATCGACGGCCCTGAGACTGCTCACTAACTTTCTGTTGGAGAAATTCTGCCGTTGGCTGAAATTTGAATCGTGCGCCAAATTTTGACCAATGGCAGTATTTCTCTAGCCGATTGCCAATGTGTGCTGCCATTGGTCAAAATTTGGAGCGCGATTCAAATTTCAGCCAACGGCAGACTTTCTCCAACAGAAAGTCAGTGAGCAGTCTCAGGGCCGTCGATATCCATGACATGGTCTAGCCCCGTCAGTGCGGAGTCACAGCCAAGGGGGGGTGTCCACGACGTCTTAAGGGAACCAAGCAACGGCTGATGGCACTGACGTGCTTCCAGTTAATATCCTATAGTTTGCTATCATTTGCTATAGTGTACGGCTAGAAAAAATTCATATTTGAAATAGCGCGGCAGCCGGAAGTGGTTCCCTTAAGGGCATGTGTTACTTACCATATGAGTAAGTTTAAATAACCCGGGTTTTTTTTCTACAATTTTTACATTTTCAAAAAAATTTTAGTCAAAATCCGTCCGTGTTCACGTTCTTGACGGATGTTGACTATAATTTTTTTGAAAATGTAAAAATTGTAGAAAAAAACCCGGGTTATCTAAATTTGTTCATATGGTAAGTAACACATGCCCTTAAAACATGGCGGTCCATTTGTTATAGTCCGAACAAAGACATTATACACCTAGATGCGGCAAGCTGTAGCGGAATATATATAGTAACACAAGATTTTGCCTATATTCAAGTGCTGCCCTCTACAACTTTTCCTCGTTTCTATGGTAACCGACCGCGTGATGCATCAGACCGAAAATTTTAAAAGCGCCGGCCATCGGTTGCCGTCGGCTTCAATAACATAAAATTTTCTGAGCAATTTCAGGTCGTTCGAGCTAGCCCCCTTTTGGCTTTAAAAATCGATTTTAAAAATTCAATTCTTGAAATATATGGCTTTGCATGAAATTTCATGGCACATCTTTTATAATGAAATTTTCTGAAAAGAATTACTTTAATTAAATGAATCGTTAAAAAAATAGGAGCATTCAAACAGCGCATCAAATAGAGATCGAGTACAATTTCCAAACCAATCAGGTTTTCGACATCAATGAGTTCGATATATGTAACATCACGTTTTTAAGACAGGAAAGAAATGTTTAAGTAGAGATTTACAAAGTTTATATAAGAATGTTAAAATTTCAGCAACTTATCTACTTAACTTGTTTTACGACAGGCCCTATGAAAAATTCATTTTTTTTTATTTCCTATTTTCGGATTTTAAACATTTCTGTGATAAGGTTTTAATTATTAATTCTCACGGACTATTTTGTAATAATTTATTTAATAATATTATTTAAAATAAATATTTTCACTTAAAGGATAATTAAATAATATTATTTGATACAATTATTAAAATGTAAATGATAATCAATGCAATTTAGCTGACTAATTTTTATTTGCTATTTCTTTATAACATTTTTTGTAAATAAACAAAATAAAATAATTTATTGTGTTTCATAATATATATATATGTATATATATATATATATATATATATATAT
>CAJFCO010000171.1:566312-582627 GCA_904066015.1 Synergus gifuensis | reverse complement strand
ATATATATATATATATATATATATATATATATATAAATATATATATAGTCACGTAGGAAGCCATATAGTTTTTATAGTCAGTTTTAGATAATTGATACCTAAACCTTGACGTTACAGAAATGTTTAAAATCCGAAACATAATAATATAATACGGAACTATTCAGAAATGAAAAAGACACTCTGTAATCTTTATTGCTTTGCTTGATAAACTAGAGCAGCATTTGGCTAAATTGTTCTCTCATTGTTCGACCTTTGGATTGGGTCAGTTTTTCCCTTTGAGGATACAATAGGGTGGCCCAAAAATGCATGGCAAAAATTTTTTTGATGCTACAGAGTCTCGATCCCTCCAATTCGTTTCTAAATCCGAAAAAAGAAATGTCATATATTTTTTTTTTTTTAATTTCGATTTTAACACGTGCCTATTTTCACTTGAATTTTCCCATGTAAATTGCATGGGGAAAAATCACTTTTTGGAGTTTTTGCAATAATTTTTCAGGGTTTAGGAAAATGTTATGGGAAAGTATAGAGGCTTATTGTGGACTATCCAACAAAGAATTTCATGTACCACACATATAAGTTTGCCACCCCTAACACACCCCCACCGTGCCTTGAAAACTACCCTTGAAACGAAAATTGTCAATTATTCATAAAATCGACCGTCTGAGTGCTTTATTCTCGTTTTTTTTTAAATAAAAATTATTTATATGAATCTAGTGGAATATTTATCAACATTAGTTAGTTAATTTTTAATTATTTAAACAAATTTCATTTGTTTAAACAGTTATTTTTTCGAAAATTCATTTTTTAAAATAAAAATTGATCGGTATTTGTCTAATGGAATATTAATTAACTATTTTTAAATTATTTAAACAAATTGAATTTGTTTAAATAATTTTTTTTTCGAAAATTCTTTTTTTATTAAAGATTATTTCTATTTATTTAGCATAATATTTATAAACATTGGTTGATTACTTTTTAATTGTTTAAACAAATTCCTTTTGTTTAAAAAATCTTTTTTTCCTAAAATTGGAAAATTTGTGCAGGCCATCACAAAAGTCAAAGAAAAGTATTTTAAATTATAAAAGAATTTAAGGAAAAAAGTATAAGGAACTGCTGGATAAAGAAATTGAATATTTCATTTCAGAAGATTCAAATAAATTCTTCTTAGCATTCAAGATAGATATATCATCTCTTCAAGAAGATGCTTCACACTGGATGCAAAATGAAGCATATAAGATAAAGCAATTGTTACTCAACTGAAACTGGTCAACGACATTGCAGAAAGAGCCATCAAATTGATGTCTGATTTCAACGATATTTTAACGAGAGATGAAAATCAGAAACAATTTTTATTACATTTCGTTAAAGAATATAGGAAAAAGTTTCCAGATAGCGAGAAAAAGACATTATCTCGGGACACACAGTAATAGATTAAGATGTAAATGTAGATTATAAAAGAAAAGAGCGAACTTTTTTGTAATTCGATGAAATCTCAGAAATAAATGATATTATTAATGTTTAAAAAATGCAAAAATATAATTAATAGAATAACAGGCCGCCACTCAAATTATATAAAACCTGATTTAATACCAATGTTAATAAATATTCAACTAAATAAATAGTAATAATCTTTAATAAAAAAAAAAAGAATTTTCGAAAAAAAAATTATTTAAAGAAATTCAATTTGTTTAAATAATTAAAAAATAGTTAATCAATATTCCATTCAACCAATACTGATCAATTTTTATTTTAAAAAATGAATTTTCGAAAAAATAACTATATAAACAAATGGAATTTGTTTAAATAATTAAAAGTTAATTAACTATTATTCATAAATATTTCACTAGATTGATAGTTTTCAAGGCACGGTGGGGGTGTGTTAGGGGTGGCAAACCTATATGTGTGGTACATGAAATTCTTTGTTGGATAGTCCACAATAAGCCTCTATACTTTCCCATAACATTTTCCTAAACCCTGAAAAATTATTGCAAAAACTCCAAAAAGTGATTTTTCCCCATGCAATTTACATGGGAAACTTCAAGTGAAAATAGGCACGTGTTAAAATCGAAATTAAAAAAAAAAAAAAAATATGACATTTCTTTTTTCGGATTTAGAAACGAATTGGAGGGATCGAGACTCTGTAGAAAAAAAAGTGTTTTTGGGCCACCCTAGTGTATAATCCAGGTAATAGAATTAAAAATGTACAAATAATTTTCTTTTAATTTTGATATTAATTGCATAAAAGTTTTCAATTTGGAGCCTGTAATATTTGAGGATTATGTGTATCTAAAAATTTCCTCAGAAAGTTAAAACCTAATATTTTAAATTTAATTGAAGTATTTTACTCTACGTTTCTGTTAGCGAGAAAAAGAAAGTAGATGAACATTCTGCCGGACCTGCTTAAGCCTCCTAAATCCATCCCCAATTCGTCCTAATCCGTCCCGGGAATTTCCCACAATAAAAGTATAAAATTCAAGGAATGAGATCTTTAATGAATGAATTCTTGTAATACTGTAATAATAATATTTATAATATTTACAAAGAATTAAACTTAATAATTAATTAATAATATTTTATAAATTATTAACAATAGTAATTGAAACAATATATAAAAGAAACGAGAAAAATATAAAATTGTTTTACTTTGGAGAGTTGTATTATAGAAAGTTCCTCAACCATTTTTTGATAGTTTTTAATCTTTTTTGAGGTTCACAATATTGAGAAATAGAAAAGGAAATTATTTTTTAGTATTCGTTTACCACCTTGGAAAATTTCATGGGAAGTTTATATATAGCCTATATACATATATTTCAGCTACAATGATTACAGAAAAGAAAGATTTCTATGTACATATATAATCATATAATCTCTTCTGAGCGATCCTTCAACACAGGTATAAGTATAATTGACAGTACAGAAATAATACCAACAAGAATACCAAATAAGATTGTAGCCGATTATGAATATAGTAAATACTACAAAGGATTTAGCCCATTGTACACTTGTTCTACAAACGAGCAATATCAGTTTCACTTCTTGTCCTCTCGTTACACTAGTTTTTAATGCAAGTTCAAAATATTGAATCAATAATTATTAGAATATTAAAAAGCTATTTATAAAATATATCACGTTTTTTACAATTCTTCTTAAGAGCGTTGGTCCCAAGTGTTTTAAGCTCAAAATTCCATTCTTCATTTTACTCGACGAAAATTATAGATAAATATTTTTTCGCTCTGTAGCGCTAATCTTTTTTCAAATATAATACTGCATATTGAGCAGAAAAAATATTTAATTTCTGCATAAAACGAAGAATTCAAAATCTAACTTCAAAATTCAATATTTTCATTTTACTTAAACAATATTTGAATTAGATATTTTTTCACTCTGTACGCATAATTCTATTTAAAAATTGATTAATTCTACAAAGGGAAAAAATTCCAAACTTAATATTTGTTGAGTAAAATGAAGAAATCGAATTTGTAGATTAGAACTTGGCTCCAACACATCCTTAACTAATTCTAGCATAAAATCATCTGTTCTCGCCTCTAACCCTATTGGAAAAATCCTCGAGGAAAACATCGTGGTACTTTCTGACGAGAAAAACACGAATAAATCCACAAGGATTTTCGAATTCCTCGGTGGAAACCCAGGAGTATTAATCCTCGTGGAATTTGGAAATTTTAATATTATTATTATTAAATAATAATAATAATAACTATAATAATCATAATAATAACATTAATTTTTATAAATTTTTGTCATAAAACTAAAAAATTTAAATAATTATCTGGATGAATAATAATTATTGATAAAAGTATAGTCACTGAGAAAAAAAAGTATTTGAATCAAGAAATATTTCTTCAGTTCAAAGAAATATTTTTTTTGTATCTAAGAAACGTAATATGATGAAGGCAAAGAAATATTAATTTGATGCTGTGAAATATTTTATTAATTGTAAGAAAAAAAAAAAAAAATTTTTTTTCTCAATGATTCTTTTTGATTATTGTTATATCCTTATTCGTGCATCATAAACCGAAGTTTTCGTCTTTTCCTTGAGTGCTTCTGGTCATCTGGTTTCTCCTCGTCTTCTTCATCTCTTTGACTTGCATCATTTGCGGATCTCTTTTTGCCTTTTTCTATCCATTGAACATTGGCCTCTTTTTTTGCAACAGCAATCTTCTTCGCAACTACTTTTGACCTTCTATTCGTCAATCTTTTTTCCTTTGCTGCTCTGTTCTCTAAAATACAATGCCTGTGCAGTTTTGCAGTGAAGAGTGTATATGTGGCAAACTCTCTGTGTTCCTGACAAGGTCCTTTCGAATACCATTCTGGATCGACGTTAAGCATTTCGCTTTTAGCATGATCTATTAATGCTTTTCGTAGTCCACCAGACATTTGCTTCCTCATATCGAAATAATTTATAAACGTTTTCAGATTAGCTGTTACGATGTGACGAAACTTTTCTGTAGGCCTGGCAAGCAGTTGAATTTTATAAGAGAAATCAGCTTTTACACAAATCTAATACCTGTTCTAATGAGAATGATAAAATATATTATTCCATTGTTTAAACAATGCGGATTAATGTCTAATTTTACAGTTTAATTCAAAATCGAAGACTTTTTTTTCTAAACTTCCTTAAACTTATCGCTTATATGTTTAAATACGTAAATCATTTAGTTGATAAAATTGCGTTTAAACTGTAAATAATATGAGATACTATATTATTTATAAATTTAAACAAATTGCAAAAAAGGGGACCTCGGAGTGTTCTGTTTTGAAAAAAAAACGCATCTAAAGAATTCCCAGCTGTTCTTCAGACCGCTGATTATAAAATTATTTTGAAGCGTTTATACCATTTTTTATTAACATATTGGTTATTTAAAAATTTACTAATATAATTTAAATATAGTTTAATGCACGGTTATTATTTATATTTATAAAATATTACTATAACCTAAACGAAAAAAAATATAATAAACATAACATATGAACAATATATGAACATCGCTTTTTTTTATTTAGTTTTAATAATTTTCAATTTTTGGTAAACGTGGAAATTTAAATATTATTTTTTTAGCGGGCTATCTCCATTACGGGTTCTTTGCGGGTGAAGGGGTTTGGAGGGAGAGGCAGTCAGTGCCTCTATAATAAGGCTCATGAACTAATTTTCGGGGAACAGCGGGGCAAGAGGGGACCTGCTGCAATGTGGGGATAACCTAGCTTAATCTCCAACCTTGCTTTGAATGAAATCTCCATCGAGTTTCCTCTCTATTATATAGTTCATACGCGCACTGTCATGGACAGGCAAAAAGAGATAGAGAGTTTCCGTCCTCCCTACAGCTCACATCGAGCACATGTCTCGAGTCTTACATACAATGTAAAGATTTGTAATTATTAATAAAGTTATTTGTTTTGAAGTTAAACTGACGTCTATTTACGCCATATTTATTTCTGCGGATTTGTGGCCGCAAATTGGAATAACTAAATATACATTCCCCACAGCAACTTGCACCATAGCGACGTCTACATTGTGCAGCATGTAACTAATCACATGCCGCATCTAGGTGTATAATGTCTTTGGTCCGAACTCCCTTTCGCAAACCTGGAAACAAAAACTAGATCGTAAGTCTGGTAAGTCTTTAAAAGAACTTTATTTGAGTGCGCATGTGCGCAGTTGTCCTCTTCCTATTCATGGGAAACTGTGCGAGTGAGAAAGGTTTTCAAATTGACATAAGATAGAGAGGTTATGTTCGTTTGTTGGGTTTGTTGTTATGCGATTTCATGCGGTATGCAGCGGTATGTGACAAAATTTAGATTTTTATAGTTAAAAAGAGTGGATTATAAAAGTGGTAAGTATGTAGAACATTATTAAATTTTTTTTTATCTTGAAATCTTGAAGTTGTAATAAATCTTTGTTATTATTTCGTTAATCATACGTTGAAATAAATTTATTGAATACTTTTTTTTTTCTATCACTTCCAAATATATTTTTTGTGATAAAAAACCTACATAATGAAAAAAATATCGACGTAGATGTCTAAGATCGAAAATGTCGTAAAATGTAATGCATCGTAAAATGTCATAAAATGTCGTACTGAAAATATTGTTTATATATAATTTATTTGGAGTATCCTTCATATAACAATCAACAAACGAACATAACCTCTCTTATATCTAATGTCAATTTTAAAAACTTTCTCACTCGCACACTTTCCCACGAGTAGGAAGAGGACAACTGCGCACATGCGCACTCAAATAAGGTTCTTTTAAAGACTTACGATCTAGTTTTTGTTTCCAGTTTCGAAAGGCTTTCCACTGCGGCAGTTGGGTCTCCTTCGTCTCCTTATTATTCCTTCGTGGTGTACGACTAGAAGAAATTCATATTTGAAATAGCGCAGCAGCCGGAAGTGTTGACGGGCGGCTGACGGGGTGACGGGGGCTCTCCTCCCTCATGGCTTCACTACCCCTCGCCCGTTTGGTGACGATAGGGCTTATAGTCCCCTCTATTCCTATGTCCATGATCCATGATCGTAGCTAGGGGAAGGCACCAAGGGGAGGATTTTTCCCCCCTAGAAATGAAAAATAAAAAATGATAAAAATTAAAAAAAATAAATTCTCGAAAATTGTAAGGTAATTTATTTTAACGTTACCTTCTCGGTAACGTTACCGAGACCGGGAATATTACCTCGGTAATATTACTCACTAAGAACTCTAGGAAGCTTTAAAACCCGGAAGTACACTTGACCTTCCCAAACGTAATGTAGCCTTTTGCGCATGCACAATCGTTACGTAACTTCCTGTTATAAATAAAATGTTCATCAGATGTCACCCTTGTCGTTTTTTTCGGTGTGACTGAGTTTGTTGGTTAGAATCCAAATATCGCAAAGAAAGTCGCGTAATACTTTGTGCAAAAATAATGGCTTTGGTTTCAGCACGAGCAATTTTAAGTCCAGGTGTGTTTCACTCTTAAAAACTACTTTAAAATCGCATTATTGATGTACATACAACAAAAAAACTTCATGTGACTTCCAAGCATTGGTTTCGAACTTCCATCATTTTTCTATATACATGTTATTACTTCCTCAGCTTCATATAAATATAGAAAAAGGTTCTTAAGCACATGTTCTGATGAAATAATTATTTAACAGCAGCTTTTTTCTAGAGATAATAACTTGACATTTAATATTTTTTGTTTTTTCAGCGACACGCCAGTCTGTTGGACACATAGTTTTCAGCAGACAGCTCGCCAAAGTCGTAAGTACTTGAACCTTTTTATGTGTAATTAATCTAATTAATGCTTAAAATTGATTTAAAAAAAGTAGACTATTTAATGTTATACATATTGCATTTCTATACTTGAGTGGTTTACACGTTTAAAATAAGGGGATTATCTATTTTAAACTCTGTTTGATCTTTTCTAATGACGTTGAATTTTCAATTCGATTCTTCTGAAAATGAATATGAAAAATCTTTTAAATACATTCCTCAAGTTGGGGAATAAGATTGAAACAATTTTAAAATTTCTTTACTCTAAATTTAAAATTTGAACCATGTTCATGCAGGTTGGCCACATGTCAGGGAAATGTCAAGGATCAATAATTTTAAGGGATTTTAAGAGGTTTCTAGGAATTTAAAGGGATCACAAGAGATTTTTATGATATTTAAAAGATTTTGTGGAATTTTAAAGGATTTCATGAAATTTTAAGAGATTTTGAAGAAAGTTTAGAGAATTCATAGGTATTTTAAAGTTCCTATGGAATTTCAAAGGATTTTAAAAAGCGTGTACGAATTTTAAGAAATTTTGAATTAATTAGGTAATGGATAATCAATCTTTATTCATTCATTTAAAAGTACAAAATAATGAATTAACAGAGTTCTTTAAATTAGAATTTACCTTTAAAATTTGTATGCTCCTCATGAAATTTTTAAAAATTTCAAAAGTAATTTTTTATTTTTAAAAGATTTTAAGGAATTTTAAGATATTTCCAAGGTTGTCGTGAATTTTAGAGATTTTTATATTTTTAAAAGATTGTGTAGAATTTTAGAGTATTTTAAAAGATTTCTTTGAGTTTCAAAAGATTTAAAGCCCTATTATGCGACTTTTTGAAAAATTTCACCACCCTGTCATGAGACAGGGTGGTATACATGATGTATTAATAAAATTCTTACTTTGAAATTTTTTTCAGCAATTGCAAAACCAGGTCCAGAATCAATTATACCTACCGACAATTTTAGCCCAAAGGTTTTATGCCGAGAAGCAGGTTTACAGCAGAGACAAGATCCACTGCAATGTGGGAACAATCGGCCACGTAGATCATGGCAAAACTACTTTAACAGCTGCCATAACAAAAGGTAAATTCTAATTTTAATGAACTCTGCTAGTTCATTATTTTGTACTTTTAAATGAATGAATAAAGATTGATTATCGATTACCTAATTAATTTTTTGTAGTGCTCTCGGAGAAGTCCTTAGCAACAGCGAAAGGCTACAATGAAATTGATAATGCACCTGAAGAAAAAGCGCGAGGAATTACAATTAATGTTGCTCACGTTGAGTATCAAACTGAGAAGCGCCACTATGCACACACCGATTGTCCCGGTCATGCCGATTATATCAAAAACATGATCACGGGAACTGCTCAGATGGATGGTTCTATTTTAGTGGTTGCTGCTACTGATGGTGTCATGCCTCAGACTAGGGAGCATTTAATCCTTGCTAAACAGATTGGTATCGAGTATATCGTTATTTATATCAACAAGGTAATTTCTCCATAAAAAGCATGATCTTGTCTGCTTAACGGGGTAGTCACTAAACCTAATTTTAAACAATTTATAATTACCTACAGGTGGATGCTGCAGACGAGGAAATGGTAGAACTGGTCGAGATGGAAATTCGGGAACTTTTGACTGAGATGGGTTTTGATGGCGAAAAATGTCCAGTAATCAAGGGTAGTGCTCTCTGTGCCCTAGAAGGCAAAAATCCCGAAATAGGAAGTCAGTCTATAATGAAACTCTTGGAAGCCGTAGACTCTTATATTCCCGATCCCGTAAGAGACCTGGACAAACCTTTCTCCTTGCCTGTGGAACACACATACTCAATTCCTGGAAGAGGAACAGTTGTTACAGGTAGACTCGAGCGAGGAATCTTGAAGAAGGGTATGGAGTGCGAGTTCGTTGGTTATAACAAAAGTTTCAAGAGTGCAATTACGGGAATAGAAATGTTCCACAAAATCCTAGAAGAAGCCCATGCTGGAGATCAACTGGGTGCTCTAGTTAGAGGAATAAAAAGGGACGAAATCAAAAGAGGGATGGTTATGTGTAAACCTGGAACGATGAAAGCTGTCGATCAAATCGAAGCTCAAATTTATGTACTTAGTGCCGAGGAAGGTGGTAGGAAAAAACCAGTCTCTAATTATATACAGCTTCAAATGTACAGCAAAACGTGGGACTGTCCGACTCAAGTAGTGCTTCCTGGAACATCAATGGCTATGCCTGGAGAAGATACTACGTGAGTTGACATTTTTTAAGTCACTTTTTAACTATAGTTGGCAGTTCGGATTTTAATTAGAATTAAAAATTTATAATTTAATATTTTACAGAGTGATCCTGAAATTATACAGGCCGATGGTTGGTGAAAAGGGTCAACGTTTTACTTTAAGGGATGGCTGTATTACATTAGGAACTGGTGTTATCACAAAAATCCTCCCAAGTCTTACTGAAAGTGAGCGAAAACTTGTAGTAGAAGGAAGGAAAGCCTTGGAGGCTTTGGAGAGGAAAGCACAGGGAAAGCAGCGAAATTAAATTTAGATACTATTCGTAAGATATAATTTTACTACCTGTATATTACCAAACATGCATATTCAGAATAGAAAATAAGCGCCAACTCAGAATGTAATCGATTCAGTAAGTGTTTCAATGAAAATATTCCCATGATATTTGTTATTAAATGTTCAAGAAACAAAAATTTGTCAATGGCATTGTGAGCTGGACTTTCACGATTATGACTTTTGGATTATGACTTTGATGTTAACTGAGAAGAGAATTAGAGTGCGTATAATTTAAGTTTCTTTTTAAAAAACTGATGCACTTCATTAAAATTGTTTATTTTTAATCGACCCTGATCAAGACTTCAAGACTTCAAAGCCTAAAGTTTTGTTATCATTTATCTCCTACACTCTAATAAAATGATTTCTTAAAGAAATAAAATTAAGTTTTTTTTTAAATGAAAAAAGAACGTTTAGTTCGTGCTTTATTTATTTTTATTGAATTCAGACATCAGAAATACAATGCGCTCATGGTAGTCGCAATCAAACTCTCATCCACAAAACAAACAAGATTAAATTTACAAATCTCGCCACATTGACTCTACTTTTTTTAATCAGAAAATTTAATATTATTCTACAGACTACACATTTCGCTCTCTTGAAGAAAGATCAAATGCAACATTTTCGCTACAGTGATTTCCCAAAGGACACAAACGGTTTCAAGTAGAAAAAAACTCTACAATTTCCGCGAGACAAATCATACATTCGCTTCAGCTATATAAAAATAGTAAACAGTCCTCGGTAACTTGAAACAGACATAGCAAACTGGAAAAATGCACTTTCTTCCAGTGAAAAATTATGGATCATGAAAATTAATATCCTCTCTTCAAGCGGAGCTAATAAACAATCAACATAGTTTCTAGAACTGGCATCAAAGTTACCGGTTATTAATTGCTGTATTGCCAAAAAATAATTTAAGCTTCACGGGAGGTGAGTTTCTCAGACTGATGTCTTTTTTGTCACCGTCCTTTATTTTACAGAAGAAAGCAATATTTAATCACAACAATAACCTTTCGTTCTGATAGGGAACCAGTTTCTCCCATGATTTTTTTTACATTACGTTAACTCATTCGGATTTAAAGACCATCAAAAAAATTTATGAAATTAAGGCGAGCTCCGTTCGAAACAAGACTTTATTATTCAGAATCACATAAATATTTCTGACTTTCGACATCAAGTGTACGACCAAGTGAAGAAAACGAGAAACATTGTAAAAGAACGAATCTTGGACCAAACGAGGCGAGCTCAAACGTTCGTACTCATATAGGTCTCGCCTATGCTGAGGATATTGGGGGATAAAATAACCTAGAGATCTTCGTCGTCCTCTGGTAGAGCCGTCTCTTGGGCTTCTTTGAGGTCCTTCTCGATTTGTTGTTGCCATTGTGGGTCCATCGTAACTTCGGGTGGAAGAAGCGCTGGCATCGCAACAAACTCCAGGTTCGGGTCTCCAATCAACTTGCGCGCCAACCAAAGGAAAGGCTTTTCGAAGTTGTAATTGCTTTTCGCACTGATGTCGTAATACTGAAAAATACAAAATGAATTAGTCACTTGAATAATGAGGGAATTGAAAATAATTTCTAAAATAAATAAGTATAGATCCACTCTTAAAAAAGAAAATTATACAATATTCAAAGCTGTAATTACTTAGTTAATTGGTTAAATCAAAATTGGAAATCAGATTAGAGGGACAGTATTTTGTCTTCATTTTGACTAAGACCTCTGAATCATCATGATGCTTTTTTTGATAAGAATGTAAGGGTAAAATAGAAATAAAAAATAGATTTTATACCTGCAGGTTCTTCTTTCGATGGAAGACGATGCTCTTGGCCTTGACTTTCCTGTCCTTGATATCTACTTTGTTGCCGCAGAGAACTATTGGAATATTTTCGCAGACTCGGACCAAATCCCTGTGCCAGTTTGGTACATTTTTGTACGTCACCCGGGACGTAACGTCAAACATAATAATCGCACACTGTCCTTGAATGTAGTAACCGTCTCGGAGACCACCGAATTTTTCCTGACCAGCGGTGTCCCATACGTTGAACCTGATGGCACCTCTATTCGTGTGGAAGATTAAGGGATGTACTTCTACTCCCAGAGTAGCGACGTACTTTTTCTCAAACTCTCCTGTAAGGTGACGTTTTACGAAGGTTGTTTTTCCGGTACCTCCATCTCCTACCAGCACACATTTGAAAGTTGGCATGTCACCTTCCTGTGCCATTTTTAGCTAATTTTCGTAGTACGTTGCTTTGGAAAGATTCTGAAATACAAATAAAATTAGAGTTAATAGCTGCTGTATTAATGATTAAAGGACACAGAGTTCAACTTCCAATTTCGAAATCTTATCTCATTATTTTATTACAACAAATACTAGAATGACTAGAACCAGTTAGCTTCACGCTATACTTATAGCCCGTTGGATCTCTTTTGTTAATACACATAGATAAAAAAAAAAGAGGTCCTAATAAAACAAAGGGTTCGAAATCTGACCACAAACTTTAGTTATTTTATTTTCTGCCCTCCGGTCAGAAAGCGTCAACTTCTCAGCCGCTGCGCTAAACGAAGTTGCCGCTTTCTGGCGTCGTCGAGCGTCGAGCAGAAAAATAGTATACACACCTTGGCCAGTAAAAAAGAAAGCCTCAGATCACATGTAATTTATACAAAAAGTATTCAAATTAAACATTTTTTTGCTCTATTCTCACAATTCTATTTTTAAAAAAATAAGTACCGTTACAGAGCGAAAAAATATCTACATAATTATAATATTTGTCAAGTAAAATAAAGAGATCGAATTTTTAAGTTAGAACTTGGTTCAAATACTAAAAGTACAAATTATTTCTCAATGATTTCAGCATTTTATATACCTACTTCAGTCTCAATTTTATAAACTTTCCAAGGACAATATTTATGTGCTTAGAAGACAATATTGAAAAATAATAATTCTTATTCTTTCAAGTTTTTCTGATACATTCACTGTTTTTAACTGAAAACCCATACATTACAGGTGTATTCTATTAATAAGTATGATGATTTTCAATGACTGTACAGTAATTATTGTCCATAGAAGCTAAAACGTAGACATTGTTAGACTCTTTCGCAAGCATAAAATGGGTTTTACAACAAAAATTTATATATCTACTACTAAAAAAGATGGAGCATATAGAACTTATAAAAATACTTTAGATATAAACCAGAACGCTTATTTCACAATAAACATTAAATTACGCATTAAAATTCCCAATATATGGGACATTCTACGATAACAAAACTCTTGAAAACCGAAATAATCCGCTTTCTCCCTTTAATCTCTAAAGCACAACGGATCTGAATGAATTATTATTCAGAATTCTGATATAATTTTATGAAAAAGTACATGAAATGTACATAAAATATTTATGAAATGTGACGAAATTCTGAAAAATTGGATGGATATAATACTCAAAAATTGCTAAAAAATCTTAATGAAATGAGTTAATGAAAAAAACCACGCGGTTGCGTTGCCACAAGCCTGACACAGAGCCAAAATGAGGCGCGAAGTCCATATTCGTTCACGACACATAACCACACAACCTAATATTATTTCTAGCGTTTCAACTTCAACTTTGCACAAAATTTTGTTCAAAATCAACTCTGTTCACTAAAAAAAGACGCTTTGGAGAAATATTAGGAATGGAAAACGGCATTTTCGACAAGAAACTGAGGCGGGGATCAAATGGTCTAAAATGACTTGAAAACTTTAGCACTCATTAAAATCACGAGCCTTGAGCGTCATCGTTTCGAATTAATACGAATTCGCGTACTTTCATTAGATTCTTTTGGCATTTTTAAAAACTGAATGATTTTTTACCGTGAAATTCACAAAACGAGGTAAACGCCGGTTACGCGCACGGTGCACTAACTCTAAACCACGCCGATGATTCTCGAGATTTCTACTTCAACAACTTCCTTATTTCCGTTGCAAGGAAACTCGCAACCAGGAATTTCGTTGATATTTGTGAAAGTACACACCGAAACTGTGAAATTAGCGTTTATTTTTCAGTAGAGATGAAAATTACCCAAGGTAAAGACAAAATTTCCCGGGGAGTTGTGAGGTACGTGAAAATGGACGATAAAACTTACCGTGCTGCACAGTCGATATGGTTCACAATGGCGTGTTTCTTTCGAACTGACGAGTAGGGACCCGCTTATTCGTCATTCGTCAAATATTCGTCAAATTTGAACAGACCGATATTAATAAGTACTCGAAGGGAATCTAAAAGTCGCCAAAAAAACTAATTTGAATTTTCCCGTTGTTATTTTTTCAAAATAAAAGACGATTTTGACAGTTTTGATGAATTTATACAATCGCTTGACGACAGCTACCGTTATAAAACCAGGGTCGTATGGTCGTATCTTGTATAAGGTCGTATCAAAGGGGCCCTTGAGCAGATTACATACATTAATTTATATTATTCTTTACAAAAAACTATGATTCATGCTATATTTGCATGATTTTTATTAATTGTGGGTGCCATAATTGCACAACTAAGGCTAAATGATCATAAAGAATGATTTGAAAGGTGAGAAAAGTTAGGAAAATTTTTTTTAAAGAGCAGAAGCTTTTCGGCCATTGTGAGACAAAAAAGGCGCCAATTTTAAACTGTTCGAGAAAGGGAGCACATTTTTTCCAGGTAATTTTCTTTGATGAAGAATTTTTTAAGTATGGATTATTTCTGGAAGCTTCGATAATAATTTTATTAAATAAATAGCTTTCAGTAGAAATATATTCAACAAAAGGAATTTGAGTGAATCTAATTTGACTGATTTCGGTAATCCGACGGAACAGTGCTGGTAGAACTAGAGTTCGAAAATTCTCGGTAATTTAAAATTGGGTAAGGTAACAAATAAAATTTTTTAACATTAATTGGTCACATCATTCATTGTGGTAAAATTACGATAATATTTTTTACAGTATACTTACTACAGAAATATTTTTTATTTTTCATTTAGAGGGGGAACAATTTCCCTTGGAGCCCCCCTTGACTACGGTCATGGATTATCGACGGCCCTGAGACTGCTCACTGACTTTCTGTTGGAGAAATTCTACCGTTGGCTGAAATTTGAATCGCGCGCCAAATTTTGACCAATGGCAGCACACATTGGCAATCGGGTAGAGAAATACTGCCATTGGTCAAAATTTGGCGCGCGATTCAAATTTCAGCCAACGGTAGAATTTCTCCAATAGAAAGTCAGTGAGCAGTCTCAGGGCCGTCGATAATCCATGATCGTAGCTAGGGGAAGGTACCAATGAGAGGATTTTTCCCCCCTAAAAATGAAAAATAAAAAATGATAAAAATTAAAAAAAATAAATTCTCATAAATTCTCAAACATTGTAAGGTATGTATTTATTTTAACGTTACCTTCTCGGTAACGTTAGCGAAAACGGGAATATTACCTCGGTAATATTACTCACTATAAGAACTCTAGTGCTGGTAGAACGGAACATTTTTGTTTGTTTCGTTCTTTCTTTTGCTCAGTAAAGAGTGGGAAATTTAAAACATTTGTTCTTTAAATCGGAATAAATTCCATTTTATTTCACATAAATGTAGAAATATACAAAATTCATATTCATTAAAATTACAGTTTAATGAAACTTAATATTCTGTTATAAATGATCACAGGCGTCGGTATTTAGATTCCGCATTAATTAAAAGTTTCTACATTGGATAAATTGTCTTAAAAATATTATTAAATGTCTGTCTTACGTAAAAAAATATCACTGAGATATCGTGTCTTGGAAGTGCCGATCTATCTGTTAGCTCTGCTGAAAAACAAAATACTTTCTTCATCTACTGCTTATATATTTTTATTTTATTTATGAATAAAGTTAAATATATCTTAAATATATCTTAAATCTGTAAAAAATGTAGTTCATAAATAAAATTTGCTAAAATAAATTAATTTATCATATTTATTTTAATAAATATTTAAGTTGTTTACCTTTGAACTGTATCAGGAATTTCTATTGTTTGTTCTGTCGTTTTTTAATTTCTCATCTACTTCGTCGAACATTATCGCTTCTGTAGGCACTAAAATATCACTGATTGCCGCGCTGAAAAGAAAATGATTACTTGTTAATACGAATCAATAATTTACACGATATCAGTCAAAAAATTTAGATTATAACATTATTTTAATTATTTATTTAAAAATATAGTGAAGCTGTTTACCTTGGACCTGCTTCAGATGTTGGTACTGTTTGTTCTGTCCTTGGTGGGTTGCTGGGTTGTTCACTAACATTGTCAAATATTATTCTCTGAGTAGGTCCAACGAAATCAACCACGCTGAAGAACAATATAAAAATTTAATCTTGACTAAATAATTCAGATAAATTTAATTAAATATCGTAGTAATATATAATATTTATTAGAATTCACATTAATGTTCTTTACCTTCGACATTCGTCAGGAGTATGCACGTTTTGTTCAATCGTTTCTGAGTTGCTGGTCTGTT